>JAUELF010102089.1:0-15710 GCA_031471495.1 Clinocardium nuttallii | reverse complement strand
TTAACGTGTTAGGCTAACATGTGGTACAGATCATTACCAGAACTAACAAGCACATTGCAACTACTTAATCACTTAATTAGATGGATCTTAATATACCCTAGATTCAGTCGTTCTTTTCAAGGAGATGTTGGTAGTATTTACCCTTTCCATGATAAAGTCGGCCTTTGGCGCCTCTGCAGCAAGTGACCTTTCGTAAACATTTCAAGAAAAGGAGATATTGTGCATGACTTAATATCAAACACATAGACTTTGCCTTCAATTCGTTTTTAGAATAAACAGTTGTTTCTTCATATAGTATAAGGTAGAGACCTCGAAAAGTATTATAACAGAAAAACATTTATTGTATAACTCTTTCCCTAATACCGAATAAATTTGAAAACGTGTGAAAAAGCGCTGCAGAGAAAACATGTATCATAAGTATGTATGTTTACACATCTGAAATTATTTTTTAGTAGTTCAGAGTGTATTCTTACTTCACATGACTTTTCAAAGGTCGTATGCTTTACAACCAACAAACAGACAATTTCAACAATCTAAAAAACTGAATTACTTATTTTGATAAAGAATTGAAAATATTGCAATAAAAGGTGAAATTGCTCGTTTTGAGCAATTTCACCTTTTACTGTAATGTTTTCAAAAGTCATGTCCAATGGCTAGTGCAAATGTAGTATGTGTGAAGTAAACCGTTAAGATATATTGCTTTTGTTAATATCCTATCTTTAAACAGTGTTGTTTTAAAAGACGTTAAATGTCGAATGTATCAAGGAAAATGTTTCGACTAGTGAGAAATGTATTAATGACCGAAGACTTTAATCTAATCGATATCTTATATCAGTAAACATCTAAAGAGGTCTATTAACATTCATTTATTCTCTGTATGAGTGCATCGAGGGACATCTGTGAACTTTTGTAATAGCACTTGTTTATCTTGTTTCTAAAACCAGGCCCTCACGTTGGGAGTGATTGTCCTTTTAATCACAACGTAATTGTACTTTCAGACTTGAACTTATGTGTAAGCATTTCCCACGTACAACAAATCTGCAACATATTTTCTTGAGCACGTCTATACAAAATTACGGAAACTCTATAACAGATTAACGTTTTTATCAATAAATAGAATCAAATTAAGTTTTTCATCGCTTGCATACCAAGCCATGCTTTAGAAAACAAATCATGGGGAATGTGCTAACAGTGCATATCAAGACCAACTTATACATTCGCATACCAACATGAACGCACCTAATGAGCTGTGCTTAAGAGAAACGAAACATAAGGTACATGTAATTGGGACCAATGTGAAACCATAGTATCCAATGCACTGTGCAACAGTGTAAGACATTTTTCAAAGCGCTCTCTTTATACATTGGTAGTTAATAATAAATCTTCCCCATTGGAATCTACAATATCGCGTATAGTATTTGAACTTTTTTTGTATGTTGCAGTGTGAACTAGATTGCAAATAAAATGGTCTGCGTTGTATTGCATCTTAATCTGCACATGCTTGCATTATGATCTTGATCTGCACTGTTTGCCAAGTAGTCACGAAAAGTGTCAAGAAACCTTTGAACAGACGAGCCCGTCCTTGGGAATGTACAAAATGTTTTGTGTGAGCAGAATCAATCCAGATCAGCACGTGCGTCCGGACAGTATGATCAGGATCTACAGTGATCACATTTTATAAAACATAAATAAAAACATAGTTTTATTTACTTATTTATATACATGCATTCTATAATACACATAAATAAAGAAGATCATAAGGACAAGCGTGTTTGAAGACGCCATGGACGTGTGTATATTATGGCAGGGTGATAAAAACACACACTGTACAGAAAGCCAACTAGTTCCTTTTCGAACGGTTTGACTCAATAAGTAGTGTTCATTTGGGACGTTTTGAAGACTTCATCAACTTGTGTATATTATGACAGGGTGATAAAAACACACATTGTACAGAAAGCCAACTAGTTCCTTTTCGAACGGGTTGACTCAATAAGTAGTGTTTATTTGAGACCTTTTGAAGACTCCATCAACGTGTGTATATTATGACAGGGTGATAAAAACACACACTGTACAGGAAGCCAACTAGTTCCCTTTCGAACGGTTCGACTCAATAAGTAGTATTCATTTTGGACCGGGACCCCGACTGTATAATGTATACCTATATATCTTAATCTAGACTTGTCATTTATACATGAAGATTCGATCCCCTGGAACAGCTTCTCATTTATCCTAATAATAACACTTGACTTATTCACAATTTTATATATGAGCCGTTCCGTGAGAAAACCAACTTTATGGACTCTGCGTAATGTATCGAACCAGATCAGCTAATCCGGGCCGACACATTCCGGCTCAGAGGGGATAGATGTATAGAGTAATGATTCCCGAAACAGAAAATCGAAAATTGTCTATCTGGGTTAGTCTGCGCGGCATTTTTAGGCTGATCAGTGTGGATACTTTACGCGAGTCCACACTGTTGGTTTTCTCGCGGGACGCCTCATAGCACCAAAAAGGTCAGCTTCGATTACTATTGTAAGGCAGTTCAGTGGTATGATATGGGGCCATAGAGGTGGGCCCTCTACCACCAAACCATCGAGGCGGTCCCCCGGGTATTAGTGTGTCCATTAGTAGTGATAGAGCGTCTGTCCATCTGAATTAGCATTACGACTGAATGGCTGGTGTCAGGATAAATAGTTAATAGTACTGTTAACTGACCCAGGATACACAGTGATATAACTTAAACACTGTTAAAAGAAGCGGTAAACGTCAAAGAATAATTAAACTAGTTCAGATGAATGATGCGAATTTTGTAATCAAGTCGAGTGAAGGCAAAGTTCGCAAGATGCGTGTTACTTTACTTGCATTTCAGGCTCTGGTAATGCCAAAGGTCAGCTAAACGTTGATGTTTTAAAAACCCGTTATTAACCTTGACGAGACAGGGTCAGAAATGTTATCCCGAAATATTCGAAAAGTGATGCTGTACTTGATTTTCATCCGCGAGTGATTTCTATGTTCCGACAGCCTAAAACACTTTCATCATTCATGCGCAATTTGACACATACAGCAGCCGGATTTTGAAAACAAAATGGCAAAAGGAGAATATGATCATTTGAGCAATGCCACCTTTTGCAATAATTTGTTCAACTGTTAATACTGTAGCATCACTAATTATTACTCCATTTATATTTTTCTCCACGTGTTTGCTCAATTGTTTTCAAAGCAGTTTGATGGAGAGATGTGTCGTATGTGAGACAGGTTTAGTTTTGTCTAGAACATAATGTAATTCTTGGCACGACATATAGCATGCCACTTATATGTCACATATACCAACACATTAACACAATATCCCACACGCCACGTCGCGCGTAAAGGTGTCTATGTCCTTGTCATGTTGTTTGTCTCTCATAAAAAATAGTTTGAAATATGTTAACGCCGCTTTCAGTAGTATTTCAATCATATCACGGCATCACCTTGATAAATTACCGGTACTATAATAATATATATTCCGATGCATCACTTGTTATGTGACTCCCATATCCCTGTGTGCCAATGTGTGTTGATTGTGCCAAGGTGTGTGCCAATTATGTCGTGTGTGGTTTGTGCCAATGTGTGTTTCAATGCTGTGGTGTGTGCCAATGTTAGTCCCAATGTGTGTGGTTTGTGTCAATGAATGTGACAATGTATGTGTGTGCCGAGGTGTGTGGTGTGTGCCAATATGTCTGCCAAGGTATGTGCCAAAGTGTATACCAAAATGTATCCAAAGGTGCGTACCAAGGTTAGTACCAATGTGTGGGCCAATATGTGTATGTGTGTGCCAGTGTGTGTGCAAAGGTGTGTGCCAAAGTGTGTGTGATGTCTGTGCCAAAGTGTGCGCCAAGTTATGTGCCAAGGTGTGTGCCAAGATAAGTATCAAGGTGTTTGCCAAGATGTGTGCCAAAGTATGTGCCAATGTGTGTACCAAAGTGTGTGCCAAGGTGTGTGTCAATGTCTGTACCGATGTATGTGCCAAAGTGTGCGCCAAGGTGTGTGCCAATGTCTGTACCGATGTATGTGCCAAAGTGTGTGTCAATGTGTGTGCCAAGGTGTGACAAGATGTGTACCAAGTGTGCGCCAAGATGTGTGCCAAGTTGTGTGCCAAGGTGTGTGCCAATGTGTGTGCCAATGTCTGTACCGATGTATGTGCCAACGTGTGTGCCAACGTGTGTACCAAAGTGTGTGCCAAGGTGTGTGTCAAAGTGGGAAGCAATTACTATATTTTTTAAAGTATTTTATATATCTTGAGAAAGGATCGGCCGTTGATATCTCGATTTTGACGCTTTTAACACTACACCGTGGAGACGATTGCATTAAGTTTCTTCGGTATCAAACAAGTGGGGGATAACTGTTTTCACTAATGCTCGTGCTTGCAAGTGGAATATATTGATAAATTAACAAGCAGATGTGTTTTCAGCTTTTAAGCTTTTCCTGACTCTCTTGACTGTTAACTTTGTTACCATGAACCACACTACGTAATTATCGGGGGAGGGAGTATGATATCTCCCAAGGAATTGCGTTGAATTATTAAAAACAAAACATAAATTACCTCAATTGATGCATCTGTTATTTCAAGGCTATTTGGTCTGTAAATACTGATCGATATATTCAATTCAAATGCATCGTTGATGACTAAAGAATAAGTTACAGACTTCAACTAACTTACTTTATATTAGAAGAGAAACTGATTATCGTTTTCGTCATTTAAATGTCGTTTTATAAAGCTTCCACCCATCTTAATATAAACGTGGATCGTTCGAAAATATGTAGGGAGTTATTTCGATGTGTTGGGGATTATAATTAAGATTACGATTTGATGTGTTTGTTTTAACGATGTTAAGTGACACTTTCAACATAATTTCCGTTCTATCACAGCGTTGCCTTGGAACATTACTAGTATTTCTGGTAGTTCATACTGATACTCAACGTATCAGTATCAACGCTGTGTACCCGTCATCCTGAGCACCAAGGAACAAAGCATCTAATACCATGTTTAAATACTCTGGTATGTTTGTATCTGGGATCGAGCCAGGGTTTCCCATTCTCTGGGTGGGCGTTTTAAATCAGTACCCCACGGAGGCGGTAAAAATGAAATTTGAGAAAGTAGAACGAGTTAAGATTGATGGTAAAAGAGGCAGCTAGTAATTGCTTCACATAATATGAGGCGTTCCGCGAAAAAACCAACATTACGGCATCTGCGAAATATATCGACCAGATCAGCCTGCGCTGTACGCGCAGACTTATCCGGGCCGACACATTCCGTCTCCGGAATATAGGTATAGAGTAATGATTCCTGAAACAGAAAATCCACAGGAGGCGAAAAAGTGTCAATCCGGGTAAGCCTGCGCGACATGCTTAGGTTGATCAGGGTCGATACTTTACGCAGAGTCCGTAATGTTGGTTTTCTCGCGAGACGGCTCAATTATATCTTTTGACAAGGATTCCAATTCTTATTATTTTACTAGTAGCGAATTTCCCACGAGGAATGTTACATAAATATACGACATTTAAATACTGGATGGTTTATTCAATACGGGCGCTAGACATTTGACAATATTATTTTTTCCTGAATTAAATTATATTTACCTTCTAATACATGCTTACAAGATCACTAGTAAAAACTAATTGTGGTTTACACATCATGTATAATGTTTAACATACTCAAGCTGAAGTATCTGATCGTCGCTGCTTTCTCATTATTTATTCATTGTCTACCTGCGATCCGTAACGAACATAATGTGAGAGCAACATAACACGTGTTTGTTTAGACTTAAGATCATAATACAATATTATAATCATATAATTCGATGCCAATCACTCGAGAAAAAGTATCACCATTAGACCAATGGCCCTACCAAATTGGGCAGAATGCCATTCCGTTTGCTTCCCGTATACGAAAGTGGTGTGATTTCCCATACTGGTCGAATGTCGCTCAGAATGTGTTTTCTCCAATGTATCACAGAATGTTTTCCGTTTATTTTCCAAATGTTTTCAGTAAGGTTTTAGAATGCTTTCAGAATGTACTGAATATTTCTCACATGTTGCCTTCAAAAGATTTTCCTTTCAAACGCATTCCGTTACAAATGCTTTCGGAACACGGCGAATCGATCTGGAATGAACCGAACTCTTCCCGCGAACAATCTAAAAGCGATCGGGAAATCTCCACAAACTTGTTGTGCATGTACACAATAACATTTTCCAAACTGCTTGTACACTTGCAGAATGCACAGTATGTTTCGTATGCTTTCAGAACACCAAGAATGGACATAGAACATGACGATTGCTTATCCTTTTCATATTTTTTTCATTTAAGCCGCCGATCGTAAAACAAAAAGCCAGAACCCTTACAGTATTCTTTCAGAACATTTTCCAAGCTGCTCATACAATTTCAGAATGCAGAGTATGTTCCGTATGGTTTCAGAACACCCCGAATGGACATAGAACATGACGAACTCTTTCCGAACGCTTTCAGAATGCCGATACGGTCAAACAAACTTCCTATAAATAGGGGAGTCTCTGTCAGTACAATGCATATGTCTTGGACAGAGAGAACTAGGATCATGGTGTCATCTTCGGCGAGTGAAAAAATGGAAGAAACCTCCCAGACATGACCCACCGTGACAGCATAGCTGCCAAGGACCAGAGGTATATACTGAATGCGTTCTGCAACTATGATGCAGGTGCTGTTGCAAGGCATGAGAGAACGATCCATTCGGGTTGTTCGGAAAGCAAACGGAACCCAACATCTCCAAAGTTTCATTCCGAATGTACCAGGAACTAGACGCATGTTTCCCGAACGTGTTCCGTACAATGACATATGCTCCTATAGAATGCTCATAGAACACACAGAATGCTTACAGAATATGATCCGTTCGCTCCCCGAACACCCTAATTCCTATTCGGAAAGCAAACGGAAAGCATTCGGCCCAATGTGATCGGGCCATTAACCAGTTTAACCCTCTAAACTCCGAAAGTAGTATGCTTCCGATTATTCTATATTTACTAATTTACTGTATACGCGAAAGCGATATATGAGGGGAGTTATCCAATCTAGTTACCATTGTTGGTCAATGCGGTGCTCCAGTAAAGGACACAACCTTTAAGTAAGTATTATAGGTGTAGAAACAAATCTGCCTGTGTATCCATGCTTATGATCCAGTTGGACACTAACAAAATAAAACAACTTACGAACAGTGCAGAGTCTGATCAGTTTGCGTATGCGCCAGCTTATCTGGTCCTCACTGATCGCACTATCATTACAGTTGGTTTTCGCATAACAATCGACAGTCTACGTTAAAACATGCCTTACACATACACCGAGCTGAGTGTGCTAATTGAACAGATTAGAACCTCAAGTACATATGTACGATAGTTGATTTGAATTGATACGATTTATTCGGTTTGCATGTAAAAAATATCTTCATCCATTTATTTGCATACGTGCATAAGATTGTTTGCACCAACAAAAACAAAAACTTAATTTCAAGCAAATCACAGAGATTTTGAAAGAGGATTCACGTCACGCAAAAAACGAGCCCAACTCGGACTTTGTCGCACACTGAAGGATGAAATCAGAGTGACAAAAGTTCGAATAGAAACCGTAAATGTAGTTTGATCATGTCTAATAGTTGAGCCGTCTCGTAAGAAAACCAACATTATGGACTATGCGTAAAGTGTCGACCCGGATCAGCATTAGCATGTCGCGCAGGCCTGCCCGGATAGACATTTCTCGCCTCTTTTGGATTTTCTGTTTCATGAATCATTACTGTATACCTCTATCCGCCTGATTATCTTTCTTTTTTACCCCGCTTTCAACACGTTTTCAGTAACTACTGATTATCTTTCTTTTTTACCCCGCTTTCAACACGTTTTCAGTTATATCACGTCGTTTCCTTAGTAAGCTACCAGTAATACTGGTCCATTCATTCTGACATCAGTCAGTCGTAATGCTAACCCCGCAACCCTCAGTGCTATTACTAGCATTGTTAAAGTCTTTGGTATGACTCGGCCGGGGATCGAATTCGAGGAGGACGCTCAACCTTTATACAACCGACTTCTCTTTTCTAACTAAAGATGTACCATTAATCATATCAATTGGATAGGTGGTGAAGGGTTAAGATAGAACTATCAAGAAATAACCAGTTCTGCAGTAATACTGTTACATGATCAGTCTCCGTTTTTTATTTTAAAGTGTCTCCTTAGAAACAAATATTTCAGAACGTTCTTATCAAGTATTGTTTTGCAAAATGGATATCAAGATACAAGAAATCATTAATTAAAATGAACTTGATATGTGCTGTCTGTTTACTTCCAAACAAACGCTTCGAAATATAAACGAAAGTATGCAACGTGCTGCTGTTTATAGGTTACGCATACACCTGAGTCCGTCGGCTAGTTCTTTGGTAACCAAGAGGTGGCAAGCGTTGTCAGCGTACACACATCTGAAGCAGGCAAAACATTAAAACAAGAAATATCTTTTAAAAAGATAAACGTCGATCGATATAAGAAAACACTACGAAATGGAACAAGACCGAGTATACGTCACATGACTGGAGATACACGAGGCTCCCAATGGGTGTATAAGTTTCAATTGACGATCAATAACTGAAATTTAATCATGTTTCAAAAATAATTTTTATTTTTTTCATAAAATATTATATTTCATACATTTTCAATGGGTTTTTTCACTGAAATTTATTTCTTAAGGAATACAATTAAAGGTTAGTATGCAGAACATTACATTTTAAAACTTCACCTTATTAGTGCCTCTCGTAGGATCGGCAACTTGACTATGAGCCAATCAAAACGTTTAATTTCCTTTATTTCTTCGCTATTATACATTAAATACAACATTTCATTGGTCTACACAATCTTGATCATTTGTTTAAAACATCTAGGTCAAAAACTGGCGTTATACATATATTGACGAAAAATATTTATAAGTTTAACGTATAATCGAAAAAATGTAAGCAAAATCAGAAAATGCTCATAATGACGTCATCTACAGTTGCTTCATATTGCAACATTTCCATTCAGGAACTACCTATCTGTAGTTCCAGGTAAATCCTAGGAGCGAACTCACGTCATTATTCTGTAGAAGCTAGACCATGGTACGGGTTATACGTTTACATAATGGCGCCTTGTGTTTACTGTAACAGTTAGGTAGTTCACGGTCTGTTACAATTCGTACCATAATTGAAATACATGTATTTGTAGCTGGTGTTAACGTTTGCTATCCGACGGCCTCATTGAACGCACGTTAGAGTGCGTAATTAAGCTAAATATCCGCTGACACATTGAAATCTTAATTGCGTTAAATGCTAAATGTCCCCTTTCATCTGATAAGTTCATTATAAATCCTGTTTTATGTCTGACCTTTTAAACGAATAAGCCACGTCAGGAGGTCTAGGGTCTTATTTCGATTCCATTTTGAAGTCACGTGTGGGTTTTTTACCGCGGTCAACAGTATTTCAGTCACATCTAGACAAGATGCTAAAAGTGTTTGCCCGAATTAGCTTGCGCGGCTTGCTTAGGCTGTTCCGGGTCCATGCTTTACGCAGAGTCAACAGTGCTGGTTTTCTAGCGGAACGGCTTATTTTGTGAAACATGAGACCAAAGTATAGAGCGAGACCAGCCGGCACATACTCACCGTCTGATAGGACTATTTCATGTGTTGTGATTAAATCAACAGCTTTTATCTTGATATTCCTTAAACTGGGCTTTTTACTTTTCCAAGGAACTGGACAAGTCCATTTTTAACATTTCAGTATTGAAAATGTTCATTTGAAATCACAGACAGAGTTTGTGATATGGAGATAAAAATAATTTCAAATGAAGGTTTCCATGCTTAAACCGATGTCATTGGCAAATCGATATTTGAGCATTTGCCTCAAGTTACGAAAAGGATCTACCTATTCCTACATTATTCAAGCATCGTTCGAAGATAACGTATTTCTTATATTCTATATATGAGCCGTCCCACGAGAAAATCAACATTGTGTACTCTGCGTAAAATATTGACCCGGATCAGCCTAACCATGCCGCGCAGGCTTACTCTGATATACACTTTTTGCCTCTTGTGGATTTTTCTGTTTCAGAAATCATTACTCTATACATCTATCCCCCTGAGGCGGAATGTGTCGACCCGGATCAGTCTGTGCGTACAGCGCAGGCTGATCTGTACGTTACTTTTCCCAGATGCCACAATGTTGGTTTTCTCGCGGGACGGCTCATATAACTACCAAGCCACTTATAGACTGTGGTGGTAATTCTGAAGTGCCCTGGATCCAACTTCGTAAATCTATGGGGTCATGCCTATAACAATCCCATATGTACCTCATGAGAATGGTGTGTTTGAAATAATATAAAATGCTAGCGGTTTTAGTTGGATTGCGGCTCTACACCGTTTTCAACACTATTTCAATGTCATCAATCACTGGGACGTTTTACTTATTCATGATCCCTTGGTAAATAAATCAGTATTAGAACTAGGAAATATTCCTTGTACTCCGCAATGACCACCTCGACTGGTAGCAAGGGAAGATGCCCATGGTCCGCCATACCGGTAGTTCACATTAGCGCAGTCTGATCTAGCGCCATTTGCCAATTAGCAGTAGAAGTTTCGCGAAAGGTCTGTGAATTAGTTCGCATTTGAATCCTTAACCTGGATGCGCAAGATGGCATTCCTTTCCACATGCGAGTTATTTAAGTCACTAATCGGACTTTGGAAGTTCTGATAATTAATGATAAATACGATCAAATTCTGTGATTGTGAAGTTTGTAAATGATGTTATAACGCTGATTTCTTTTTTGAATAGACGTGTCCTGTTTAGATTTAGTCCATAGTCAATTTATAAATGATTCAAATGGTAATATTGAGTTTGAGCCGCCAACAGTATACAACCTGGTCACATGGTGTGGATTCACGAGTTCGGATTGGCTAAGCGATTAGGTTTGGCCTATTTGAAATTGAAATTACTTTGTGAATTTAGATTTAGAATGACGTTTAGAAAGGTTGGTTACAACTGGGACAGAACGTCAGCTTTCTCGTGGCATAGATTAACTTTTGTCACGGAGTCTAATGTTTATGATAATACAATTATAACTTTAAACCATTACAAGTACACGTAATGTTACCTTAGATGGTTCGATATTCGATAATCGATATTCAACACTGATTTGAATATCGAGCTGCAACGAATAAAGAGCCAACACGAGATTCGCAACCTCCATGACACATTATTAAATATATTGCGTAAACTGCATTGCTTAGCATGACTATCGATACGAATATAGAAGAAGGTCTGATTTCGTATTAGGGCGAAGATCGATACGAATATCGATTTGAATATAGAGCTACAGGTCGACATTCAACAGTCATGTGATATGAAATAATAAGTCTGGGACACAGACTCGTAACAGAAAAATGTCTACCTACAGAGATTGACATGCCATACAGTTGAAATTTGAGGAGCACTGCCCATGTAAAGAACGGTCTTCTTCGATTAGTCAGCGCTCATAAACAGTCGTTGTACAACGACCGAGTTCCTATTATATAATAAATAATTGAGTTGCCGCGAAACCTTAGCTATTATTTCAATCATATTTAGAAAATAAAAGCTATACCACAGAGATATATTCAATTATGAAGTCATAGTAGCATACGCAATGTCGTGATTTACCTTAAACAAGTATGTGATAACAACTATCGTATTTCCGTAATCAAAACTTTTACGACATATTGACTCGTTGTGACGATGGCCCGGTCGTGTGGCGCTATGGCAATTCAGTTAAGTAACAATTGAGTCGTGTTCTAGGAACACCGACCTTTTGGTATTTACCGAAGAGTTTCGGGTGTTTCCTGTACAAGTACTACTCGTTCAGGACTCAATGGTACCAGAGAGTCGTTCTTTATGCTTTCCTCATAATCCGGATCGAAAAACAAATAATACAAGAACAGCATTACACACAAAAGTTACTCTTGATCGACTGATTTTCTGTTTTAAGTACAGATCTTCGAAAGATGAATTGATCCATATTTTTTTTTACATAATGCCAGTAATAATACTGCGACGCATCTCTTAAATCACGAAATTAAAATGGGGAAAACTTCATCAATCACTTTTCAACAACATGCTAGCATCAGTTTCGTGTTTCTTTTAAGCATTTATTTTCCTTTAAAAAAATAAATCTTGATAGGAATAGTGGAAGAATGCGACAGGGAATGTGAATGTTAATCAAATGTCACGCCTTTAAAAAAAAAAAGTTTCCATAAATAATCAAACCACGTTAAATTAGCAATTAAAAAATATTATATTCCAGACCTTGTAATTTTTGTGTTTATATACCTGCTCATTTTCCGGCGTAAAAACATGACGGAGCATGATTCCATATACGTCTAGGTCAGACATTGTACCAATTATCGATATGGAACGTCACTGAAAAACGACGTGACGTCATTAAAATATTATTTCACGTGATTCAAAATGCGGGAGGTGGTTGTGATTCACATGTGTAAATTGTGTTATTTCTTTAATGGAACTTTCAACATTTATAAAGTGATCTTAAATATGTCTCAAAAGTTAAACTAGAGGTAAAATAAGAGGAAAAATATGTTGTTGGTGATATATAGTTTGTATCATCTTCTCGGAGCATGGATAAATTGACATCTCTCATGACCTTCGGTCTCGCGGGAAACAAGTTTTTTCATGAGCCTGGTAGTACAATACCAAGCTATGTATCACCACTACAGCATACTATTCCATATTCATGACAGATATAAAATGGAATGGTCATATTATCAGTTCTGTCGTCATCAACGATGTAATAATGATAATCAACAAACAAAATATGGAAATTAATGTAATAATATAAGAATTGACGTTCTCATTTCAACCACCACAATAATGCTAAGCGAAGCAACGTGTTTGTAACTAGATAATGTCAATATATATAGTTACAGCCGTTATGCATGACATAAAAGCGCTGCAATACGAAATACTCGGACAAAGCTATCTGTGCAGTGTCGCAATATCATTCAGGTAATTAATCTGTTAACAGTCATAGACGGTCTTCGTCAACGATAATCTTCTTAAATACTCCAGTTCTTATCGGGTTTATATTTATGAACTTCGAGATCCTAACCATTGTAAAACACCAACGGTCGTCGACTCCGTTATGATCCAAAATCACCCGTGAGGGTTTCCAATGCCATGTCGCCAGGTTGACAGATAGATTGTGTCCGATGCAGCAACATGTTGTACTGCACCAAACAGCCAATCAGATCCCACATGTTTCTATGCGTCTTGTCTGGTTTATAAATGAGCTGTCTCGCAAGAAAACCAACAATGTGGACACTGCGTAAAGTATCGACTCGGATCAGTCTAAACATGCCGTGCAGGCTTACCTGTATAGAATCTTTTCGCTTCCTGTGGATTTTCTATTTCAGGAATCATTTATCTATACCTCTATCCCTCGGAGACGGAATTTGTCGATACATTACGCAGATGCAATAATGTTGGGTTTCTCGCGGGACGGCTCAAATATAAAGTTCGGGATCCTAACAGACAGAGCGCTTTGTAAAGTGAAAGCTTATTTATTACTTATAAAGCGCTCATGTAAAAATGGTCTACGCCACTCGATTATACGAACTTCAAATGTACGGCTCAGTATATTCCTATTCCCAATACAATTGTACTAGTATCATGTAAGCAATGAAACATATCAAATTATCAAATACCGGCTATACAAGTATGAAATGTTATCGTTATATCCATTAATCGTTTCACACATAAAAATGTTCTGCAGCAGACGACTTTGAAAAACAAAACAAGGCAGAGTAGGAAGTGAAACATCTCTGTTGAATGAAAGTATAAGTATTGAAAACAGTTAACCACATTGTGGTAAAAGGAGAAATAGTCACAATGTTTTCAAAAGATGTTTGCAACAGAGACGTCAGAGACCGTATGTATTTGTAATGGTTAATATCACATTATTCGAGGTTTTGTTTCTGCGCGATGTAGTTTGTATGAATACCAGTTTAACGCGGATACGTTAACACTTGCCTGTCCAAATAAAGACGCTAATGACGCATATGCAGCAGGCGACCTTTGGAATCATTGTGGCATAAGGAGGAATTTCCTACTTATTAACCTGAAAGATGTAAACTCGATGCAATATTTGTATTCTTATCTATAGAACCTTAGATATCTTCAAAGGCGCCTGCTGCATATGTGTTGTATGTGCGATAGGGTATGCAACAGTCATAACATAGACGACCCTGATCAGGGCTCCAACCTTGGACATTTTGCTCAGAAGGCGAACACTCTACCACGTCGCTATAATATCTAGCTTTATAGCAAGGCAGTATACTTATCCCCTTTTAAATAATACATAGGCTAGAGGTATAACAGTGATACAATAGAATATGGTACTTTCTTTGATGACACAACTCTCCAAGGCATTGTACATAGGGAGTAAATAGGTTATCTGATTACCTACAGCTAGTTTGTGGTATTCATGTCTGAGATGGAAAGGAGTTGGGGAATCAGAGCAGCATACATTACCTATTGTAGAATGGGAAATTTGAATTGAATACACGTTTTATAAGAATTGACAAGTGCGATGGCTTTGGCATTAACCCTTTCACACAAGCAGACGCTTCTTGACGCCTCTGCATCAGACGACTTTTAAAAGCAAATTGATAAAAGGAGAAATTGTTCATAATGTCTGTGCAAAGACAACTTCTTTCCGATGTGTTGTGAATAAAGATTAATTTAGCGCTTGAAACATGTCTATAAGACGTGGAACTATAATATGTTGGTAGTTTCAAAATGATAAACGATAACTACTTCTTTGACAATGAAAATTATTGACACTGGTTGTACAAAATACATGAGCTCTACCAAACCATTCATAGGGCATTCGCGAGCCAGTGTATAATCATATCTAATTGAGAACTGCGCTCACCCCGCATGGCTCACAAATGGCGAGCCAGTGTATAATCATATCTAATTGAGAACTGCGCTCACCCCGCATGGCTCACAAAACATATTTAGCTCAGTAGTCGCAAACTATTTCAAGAAGCCTCTGATTAAAATATATTGAATAATATTAGATTACATAGATATGTAAACTGATATGTTAATGGTGTTTCCAAAAGTGCTACTCAGTTATATAAATACATGATTTTTCAAATCAAATCGCATGATAATATATACACTCAGTTCCAAAAGAAAGTGTGCACTTTTTAATTTTAATTATTTCAATATTTAGCAGAGGTATCGGTTTCAATTTTCGCACAATATATCTCAAGTGTATTTGTCATCGATCGAGTCCAAATCAGCAGACAGACCGTATTGCGTCTCCTCATGCAAGCTCGGGTGCCGATATGGGCTAGGAGGCGCTATGTGGGGTAGGTCTTGGCAGCAAGTCATCTCAACATAAACAACGTCAACGTGCTACCCTGGCCTGAACTCTCACCTGATATGAATCCGATAGAGCACATATTGGGTTAGTTTGGTAGAATGGTGCGATCAAGAGGCAACATAAACAATCTTAGGGACCTTGCAAATGCCCTAAGTCAGGAATGGAATATCATTCCTGACGTCATTATTAGACGTTACGTAAGGTCTTTGCGAGGTCGTATTGCCGCTTGCACCAATAACAGAGATGGGCAC
>JAUELF010102088.1:0-10280 GCA_031471495.1 Clinocardium nuttallii | reverse complement strand
ATATTCTAACACGACTTAATCAGTATTGAACACAAAGAAGAACTAGAAGTTACAACAAATCACTCTGGGCAAGTATAATCTAACACGACTCAATCGGTATTGAACACAAAAAGGAGCTAGGAGTTACAACAAATCACTCTGGGCAAGTAGGCGTGTTCATGTCGAGAAGATCCAATCATATATGTAAACTATTTTGACATGCTTTTTTTTTATAAATGTAAAATGTGCTTATCTTTAAATGCGCGTATTAATTCCACTATGTGCTTAATCATAAAATAAATCACCAGTTCGGTGTTTGCCAGTATAGTCTGTATACATCATTGTACGAGGGTCAAACGTTCTGAGTAATATCCTTTTTGACACTTAAAGATCAAGCAAATGCCGGAAATGTTAGAATTTCATGGCCAGAATAATAATATATCAAAATATGCATACTTTAAACTCCGTTTCAAAGGCTTCTGTTGATATCGATGCAACGTGATCTCTAAGTTTGTCCACGTGTACTCGACTCCTAGTCAATCCGTTTATATTGTAGTAATTCTCGGCATTTGGTGTGTCTGGTGTGCCGGCGTCTGCAATACATTCGATATACAAGAACCACGGCTTAGCGGATACTATTGCGCGCTTGGTTTATATCTAGTGACATTGATCTTGCCTTATTCCAAAAAGACCCCCAAACAATGTAGTAGTGATCGGCCTTTAGTCCTTGAGAGTCTCAGATATATGCAACAAACAAGAAATGCGACATAGTTGAAACGACAACGCACGTGATCTATATCTACTAAAACTTACCTTGACCTTAATCCAAATGACCCCCAGTCAATCGTCTTATCCATCTATGTTACATTCCTATTCCTTTCCATCCACATACCAATTTAATAATATAAAACAAATATTGTTGAAAGGGGGATTTTATTGAAAAACGATTGAACGATTATGCACTTAAATTTTTGTGTGTGCCTTGTTTAACGTAAACTGTCTGGACTACATAGTTCCCTCACTAACAATAATGATCTCCCTATTCGGCCATTCTGATAGGCAAATTAACTTTATGTTGAATAGAAACATATTAAATATAAATAAATCAAGAAATATATATAATCAGATCATACCAAGGCATCAATGACATATAGATGTCAAACACAACTTCCTCTGGTGTTTTTTCCTGATTATCACCTTTTTTTAAATAGTCCCTATTAATTATGTTCATATTTGCCTATCAAAATGGCCGACAAGGGAGATAATTATTGTAGTTGTGGGAACAATGTATTCTTGGGAACTGGTTTCAGGAATGCATCATGAATTGAAATCCTTGTCTTCATTAGATGTATGAAAAATTTAAACCTGTCATGTCGCCACTGTTAACTTCCTCTTCACTGAGTTCTTCAGCATTGTATTCATGTTCGTCGACTTCAATTCCAGACGAAGTTACTGGCACACCTCCCACATTACCATATCTAGCAACCCCAATCGTGACAGGTTCTTTTGATGGTGTTAACTTGGGCAATGTACTATGTGCTGAATGATAGAATATTTTAATGGGTTTTACGACGTTTTCAACATTAATTCGGTAATATCAAGGCTTCACTTAACTTAAATGACATGTAAAAAATTGGACCGCTCAATTTTTGTCCAATAAGAAATTTGATATAAGTTTATGTCTTAGTGGCACAAAATGCAGATTTCAAGGGAGACATCTCGTTATGAGCTGTCTCAGCTAAATCTGCATTGTTTGCAAAAGCCTTTTATTGCCCATCACAGTGGAAAGGTTAAACATAAGTGTCACCTGAAGTTAAACACCATTATCAACAAGTTTGCATATACACCGGTTTATAAACTGACTAGTCCATTTGTTGGTATTCTGATATGAATGGTTGCGGTTTAAGGGTCTCGTGTGCATTGTATTTGGTGAAGCAATTATTTATTACAAAGCTAAAAGTTTAAAATGTTCATTTCTCAAATAAGAATTAATTTAGAACACGGCATTCCTTCCCATTTAAAATTGTATTTCTGTAAGAAGTGATTGTAGTCGTGTTCTAGGTATTTCAACAAAGGTGGAATGCGTCATTATAACGCTTTTCAATATGGTTTAGTTTTATGACATCGGGTGTTTTCCTTGATATCCTTAAGAAGTACTTCACATGTTATTATTGGAGGCAAGTGGCTAACGCTATCAAATTCGCCAGATGAAAGGAAACGCATATATCGTAGTTTTCATAAATTGTTTTAGACAACATACTTGTAGATTGTGCTTTATCAACATTCTCATTTACACTCCTCTTTTTGTTCGGCACTGAATATACATTATCCACTGTATTATCATCTGAGTGAATTAAAAGAAAACCAGATTTAACCCATTCCAAATAACAGACGCTGTCTGGCCCCATTGCAGCAAACAACTTTGGAAACATTTCCTAAAGTCGTCTGCTGCAGATTGTTGGTATGTAGAGAGTATCCTAGCATACACAACACTCAAACGAGTGCTAACTAAAAGCTTGTATTGATTGACTTACACATGGCAAAGAACGTTGCATATTAGATTAACCTGCATATAACCCTGGTCTTTGTGCATAAATGCATATTATTACGAAGTTCATGTATATTCACCAATACGTTTATTGGTGTCATTTACATCTACAGATGCTTAAGGAAGACGGTGGATAGTGGTGCAATGGTAGAGCGTCGGTCTCTCATAAGCAATATCCAGAGATCGAATCCCGTGATGAGCGGGTTTAGCATTTTGGATTTCCACGCACACGGCGCTGGTTAGGTATAGAGCGCTAGTTATAATAGCTAACAGCTGGTTTCGCAAACGCTGTTGAATAAATAAGTTTAAACTTAACTAAATGCTTGTACGTTATTTAAACATATACCTTCACAGTGGTCAGATGTAGCTTAATATTGTAAAGTAATCAAATTGAATTTGTTTATATAAGTGAATTAACCAACAATCAATATCTACAGTTGACTTTTAAGATTATTAAGCTGATACTATGAAATTTTTTCCGTGTTTTTATTACCATCAGTGTGTTTATCACGGGAATTAGATTCGCCTGTCAACACTTGCTCAGTGTAAATTACTCAGACATTTGCATGTTAAACAATTAACAGTGTAAATTACCTCAATATTTGCTTGGCAATCGGTTTAAAGTGTAAATTACTCAGAGAGTTGCATGTTAAACAATTAACAGTTTAAATTACCCAAAGATTTGCTTGGAAATCGATATACAGTGTAAAGTACTAAGACATTCACCTGTCAAACAATGTACAATGTAAATTACTAACATATTATCCTATCAAACAATTTAGAGTATACATAACTATATGGTAACACACCGACAGAAGGAGAGACTGTGAAATGGAGTAAATCAAGTTATTCGTTTATCATAAATATCCAATATTGCAGAAATCATCCCTATCAAACAATTTGTTTATCAACCACTCAAGCAATTTATTTGTCAACAACCTCAAACAATGTTAGTCAACACTCTGGAATAATGTGTTTATCAACAATATTGAAATATTTTGATTATTTACAATCTCAACAATTTGTTTCTTGATAATCTCAATCATTTGTTTACTCACAATTTATAGCTCAACAAACCAGAATATCCGGGGTTTTGTTAATGTGGATACATACCTTCTATGTTCACAATGTGCTCATTATTATCGTAGGTAAACCTCTTTTCAGGATCTGACATGTCTCTTCTTAAATGAAAATGAAAATGAAAATAAAAATAATAAACAACTTAATTAATAAAATAAATATTTTCAGGACAAGTTGCCAACCAATTGTTTATGATGCATCTGTTTCCAGAACGGATGAAAAAGAATAAAAGAAAAAAAAAGATATTTTAGCTGTTTTACCAGTGCTGATATATGGTGACCGACTCCCTTTTGTATTGGTTAGAGCGTCCGCGTTGGAAGCGGCTGACCAGCGTTATATCTCCTTTCCGGCCATACCTGTGTATGGAGTTTCATATATTCAATGCTATAAGCTAGAGACACACACGCACTTAGGTTTGAAAAGAGTTGTATGACCTCTTTCATTCAACTTACAATATATCGAATAACGGTCACTTAGTTAAAATAAGTATTTTTGCAAAATGCCGCTTCGACGTTTTAGTCTGATTTACACATGACCGGGACCACAAAAACAATAAAAAACACGGAATCAAATGAATATTGATTGTTTATAAATCTATACAGCTAACCGAGTAACCGGTTACAAAATTATACGATTAACCGGTTAGTAATATCGATAACCGTGGACATCCCTATTTTATAATATTGATATTCTCTCTCTTTTTGAAAAGGAAAATATCGTTTTTGTAAAGGTCAAATACGGTTCCAAATATGGTTACGGAACGTCAATGAAATATAATTTGACGTAGTTGTTATTATATTTCACGTCATTTCAAAGCGGAGCGAGATTAACACACCACTCATAACTTTTATTTCACGTGTAAGTTGGTTATTTCGTTATTAAACCTCCAAAAATGTTTTATTCTCTCTTCAATATATTTAAGTGTATACAATCCATTGAACATTATGTTGCAGTAGCGATAACTGGCTTTGTATTGTCTCCTCTGGGCGTGGCCAAATTAACATATCTTATATATATATATATATCTTTTGGTTTCTCGATATGTCAATATGTCCACGCTCCTCGTAGTACAACACAAAGCCATGTATCAATACTGCAACATTATATTCCCTATATATGTTGGGTCTTACCGACTTTTCCTGAGGAACTTGAACACCAAGACAGCAGCTACTACTATTATAATAGCAGAGCATACTGCTCCACCAATGACGGCACCATTAACGCTTGTCTGGGCGTCCTGTTTCCTTCCTTAAAACGAATAAACAACAGACAAATTATAAAACAACCGTTCTACTTCGTATTTTATTGATACGTTAGTGATTATCATGAAAAACAAGCAAGTGGTAACATATCTACTCCGTTTTTCTAAAAATCGTCCGTTTCAGGAAATGTAACCGAGTTAAACGATTAAGTCGAATTCATCCATCATATGTTCGAGTTATCGCGAGTCTACTGTATGTTTACTATTTTATAATGACTTTCAAATAATGACCTTTCTGTAACCCTCAATGTTTATTCAAAGTACTAAACGTCCCTTCTTTGAACCATATATTTAAGTTATCTAAAACACTACCTGTTCCGTGATCAACGGGTATAGTTTTAAAATTGTATACATAGTGTTTTTTCTCTCAAAGAATGGTATTCACGATTGTTAATTAGGAAATGAAAACCAATAGCATTGGTAAAATAGCCAGGAAACGTTTAGATGTAACTGAAATAGTGTGTAAAGCACCATTAAAGTTAACAATGTTGGTCCATAGATATGAATGAACTTGTCGGCAAACCCTCGCCGGTTGGGTCGTATAAATATTCGTTTCATGAAATGGTACATAGTTAAACGAAAACGTCGAATTCATCCATCATATGTTCGAGTTATAGCGACTCCACTGTATGTGTACTACTTTATAATGATTTTTAACTCATGACCTCTCTGTCACCTTCAGTGTTTATTAAAAAGAATCCTTTTATAAATGCAGAATTCTTAAACCATATATAAATGTTATCTATAAAATTATTCCGTGATTAAATGGAACAGCTTCTAAAATCAAATACCTGGCGTATTTGCCCTCAATATATGGTGTTCAAAACTCTTAATAAGGAAATATAAAGCATTTTGCAGTTTACACAGAAAACACTGTGGTATAACCGATGTAATGTCGAAAATACAATTCAAACAAACAAAGATGGTCCACAAACAGGAAAGAACTTATCAAAAACACATCATTGTGTGGGTAGCACAGATTATTTAAAAGTAATACTTTCTCTCCCTGGTGCTCGTAGTTATGTCATAAGCATTACGAATATCTCTCTGGTGTCAGGATGAATAAACAAGTAGTACTAACTATTTACCTAGGAAACGCCGTGATATAACTTAACAGTGTTGAAGCGACGTAAAAAACATTTATCCCAACAGAACAAATTGTCGAAACTAAAAAAATCTAACCATCTGTACAGTTTGATCCAGTCCAGTTGAGTGAACAAGAGGTACATGTCAATGAATCGTATCGTTCACACGTATCACAAGTTGTAGCACACCGATCATTGCATCTCCAGCCTGACCAGCCGCTTTTACATCCATCTGCACACCCTCCATCGTTGTTAAAGCATTTATCATATTGACAATTGATATTACACCGACTACATTGACCATCATTAAGGTAATAAGCATCTTTGCAAGTTTGGCAGTAGGAACCAGTACGTCCTGTTATACATGACGTGCAATCCGAGCTACTGTCACATGTAACACATTTGTTTGGACATCGTCGACAATTACCATCTCCTGCATGAACATAATATCCACCTGCACAACCATTAGTACAGACGTTATTGGTACATGACCCATTGTGACATGTAACACAGTCATACTCACATGTCGGCCCATAGTATCCTGGCTTACATATATCACAATAATTGAAACTGGAACAAGTGACACAGTTTGGTTGACAATAGTGACACCAGCCGTCTGAATTTAAATAACATCCGATTTTACACGAAGTACATCTTTCACCATTCCATGTACACGTGCATGTCTGACCTGAAAAACGAAATTATTATAACATGTAACGTTGTTCTTTCCATACTGTCTTAGATTGAAATCCTCAGACTAGCACATATTTGATAATGCTTAACCTCTGTTGTACGGTTTTCTCTAAATCGTGTTCAGGAGATAGTTTAGTAATTGACTTGAGTGACCTTGACCTTTGACCTGTGACCATGAAAACCATAATTGAACATCTTCTCATAGTCGCGAACATGCTATCGAGTATAATTAATTACTACCCGCAGATTTACGAAATTGTTTATATACTGCTTTACGACATAATGTGATTATGTAGCTAAATGTAGCTAAATGCCCCCCCCCCCCTCGACATTGATTAGTGCGCTTCTTATCGTAATGTGGAACATGTAAGCAAAGTTTGATTATCTTCATGTATACGGGTGTATCTATATCGTACCCTCAACATGTACATGGACATACAGACGAACGACATGGGAGCTTAATACCCCCGAAAACCATGCTGCGTTGCACGGGTAATTTCTTGTATGTTTAATGTTTGTTTTTGTGTAACTTGTAACTTGTTGCCACATGGTTCGTTGAATAAATAAACTAAACGAGGGTCAATGATTAAGGTTACCTTTGATATCAACTGGGGACACAGAAAGCAATCCACAAACGATCAATTTCAAAATCAAGCAAATCTTCATTTTTGAGGGCTTTTACTCATCCGTACCCAAAGTGTCTTAACTGAAAATATAATGTTACGATGTTATGATCTTCATTCATAATTACTTCCAGTATTATCATACTTTGATGATGACAATAATGGCGATACCCATCCGCCTGATAACACTCGACTCGTCATTACTCAAACATGAGATAATTAAAAGATGGTTTAACTCGAAATAATAAAACTAGAACAGAAACGTCCGTTGAAAACATTGTTGGAGCAGTTCTCAGAAGAATTATAATTATAATAAAATAATAACGCTGTATCCATATAAATTAATATTTAATAAAATCCTGAACTTACATGGTTGGACAACTTGAATATCCCTTTCAATATTTATATAAAATCGTGTTTATGTATAAATTATTTACGGTGTATGTCCGTTTTTAATTCAATTGGACAGTGGTGTTAAACAAAATCCACATACAAAATGAAATGTGGAGCTTGGTTCCTGTGAGGCCGCAATGATACATCGATCCATTGTTTGTTTTGTGTAGGTCAAAGTGTTAAGAAAGTATTGTTCATGCTACACAATGATGAGTGACGTTCGATTTAATGAGAATGTATAACTTCCGTATTCGTATACCTCATATTATATTTAAAAGTCGTCTACTTTCAAAATACTTTATTGAGCTAACACGTAAACATGTCGAAGTATGGGTTGAACATACTGTGGATAAAGGACACATGACTCATGTTAGCGCAATGTCTCCTTTGTTCTTTATGTTGTACAGATTTGTCCGTCACAATGTGTATGCCTGATATACTATTTTGAAATTCGTTTGCTTTTAAATTATTTAAACAAAAACAACGTTAACATATAGAAGCATGACATAATTAAAAACATTGGGGCTAAGTGATACATCACTCATTTTGGGGCCGCTTTTCCTTTGTCCACATTGTTATAAACATAAGTCGGGTGCAAAGTACTCATTGGTGTAAGCCTGATATGCTTTATTTAAAGTCGTTTGCTTTCAAAATACTTAAATTCTTCTGCTACAAAGTACTCATTGGTGTATTGTATTGTAAAAAAACCCCAACGTTGTATCAGAATATATCTAACATAAATGTTTAAGCGGTTGTCAGTCGAAACGACCAATCAAACATACATTTCCCACTTAAAGACGCTTTCTGACGACTCTGCAGCAGACGACTTTTGAAAACATTGTGACAAAATAAGAAATTGCCCATAACTTTTGTAACTCTATTCAATGGTTAAACTGTTTCATTTATAGAGTTGTAAAATGTTCAACTAACACACAACTGAGTTGTAGGTATGTTAGATATAGCTGAACAGTGTACTACTTGGAGACGTATTTTGACGCATCCGCAGCAGATGCCTTTAGAACACATTGTGGCAATGAGCAATTCTACGCTTTGCCACAATGTTTAATTGTTATGAAGACATGCCTCTCGTACCAAAGTTCCCGGTTTCGAATCACGTGATAAGTGGGTTATGCTTTTGGGATTATTCTGGCAAACGGTGCGAGTACTGGTCCAGTTTTAACGAAGCAGACATCAAGCCTGATTAATATAAGATGAACGCTGGTTTTGCAATCAATGTAAAATAAAGAAGCAAATGTTGTATTGCAAGCAAAACAAAGTCCCCTATCGGACGAGGACAGCACCTCATAACCTGGTACCAGATAAATGAAAAGAAGTGTACATATAAGTTCATTATAGACAGCAATACACATTACAGATATATCACGGCCTTTCCTCGGTTAGTTACCAGTACTTCTGGATCGTTTTATCCTGACACCAGTTATATCACGGCGTTTACTATGTTAGTTACCAGTACTTCTGGTTCGTTTCATCCTGACAACAGTTACATCACGTCGTTTCCTGTGTTATTTACCAGTACTTCTGGTTCGTTTTATCCTGACACCAGTTATATCACATCATTTCCTGTGTTATTTACCAGTACTTCTGGTTCGTTTTATCCTGACACCAGTTATATCACGTCGTTTACGTAGTAAATTACCAGTAATTGTGGTCCGTTTTATTCTGACAAAGTTATATTTCGGCGTTTCATGGGTTAAATACCAGTACTTCTTGTCCGTTTTATCCTAACACCAGTTTTATCACGGCGTTTAATGGGTTATTTACCAGTACTTATGATCCATGTTATGGTTTGTTTTATCCTGACACCAGTTATATCACGATGTTTCCTGGGTTACATGTAGTTACGAGTAGTTATAGTTCGTTTTATCCTGACACCAGTTATATCACGGCGTTTCCTGGATTAGTTACCATAATTTATGGTCCGTTTTATTCTGACACCAGCTATATCACGACGTTTCCTGGATTAGTTACCATACTTAATGGTCCGTTTTATTCTGACATCAGTTATATCACGGCGTTTCCTGTATAAGTTACCATACTTTATGGTTCGTTTTATTCTGACACCAGTTATATCACGGCGTTTCCTGGATTAGTTACCATTATTTATGGTCCGTTTTATTCTGACACCAGTTATATCACGGCGTTTCCTGGATAAGTTACCATACTTTATGGTCCGTTTTATTCTGACACCAGTTATATCACGGCGTTTCCTGGATAAGTTACCATTATATATGGTCCGTTTTATTCTGACACTAGTTATATCACGGCGTTTCCTGGATTAGTTACCATAATTTATGATCCGTTTCACGGCGTTTCCTGGATTAGTTACCATACTTTATGGTCCGTTTTATTCTGACACCAGTTATATCACGGAGTTTCCTGTATAAGTTACCATACTTTATGGTCCGTTTTATTCTGACACCAGTTATATCACGGCGTTTCCTGGATTAGTTACCATACTTTATGGTCCGTTTTATTCTGACACCAGTTATATCACGGCGTTTCCTGGATAAGTTACCATTATTTATGGTCCGTTTTATTCTGACACCAGTTATATCACGGCGTTTCCTGGATTAGTTACCATACTTTATGGTCCGTTT
>JAUELF010101977.1:0-15710 GCA_031471495.1 Clinocardium nuttallii | reverse complement strand
TCATAGGTTATCCATTCAATTATAGAGATTTTCCAGTTTTTGACAAAATATGTTCAAAGTCGTCTGCTGCAGAATTGCTGTATGTGGGAAAGGGTTAAAACCTTTTTCAATAACTGCATGTTTTTTCATTTATAGTGTTTAAATTTATTTGACTAGATGCTTTCAAAGTCGTCTGCTGCAGATTGTATTTATGTGGGAAATGATTTAAAGGAGTGTATGACAAGCAAGATGGTTACTATTATGAGAGCACTAAGACAAGATAATGCATCCGCATTATACTAAATCTCATCAGAGCTTTACAATACTATATATGTGCATTTTAACAAAGATTTGGAAATGTTTCACAATTATAATGAAAGCGAATGTCCATATTTTTGCTAAGATGTTGTCTACTGCAAAATTATACTATGATGGAAAAGACACATTTCGACACAACTGCAGAAGACAACTTTTGAAAAATTTGTGACAAAAGGTCAAATGATTTCTCAATTTCTCTATCAGTATTTTTGCATAGATATTTTCAGTCATCTGCCACAAATTTGTTGCATGTGGGAAACGGTTAAAGAGTATTTTTTTTCATGTTCAACCTAAGAGAAAAAGGGAGAAACAAGTAATCAGATAAATTTTGCATGGACTGACCAGATAATTGAAGTGGACATGACACACAGGATAGACTGGGCATTGTGGGACATGGGAGCTGCTATTAGTAGATGGTATTTTTATTGATATTGATTGCAAAATGATGTGTCATTCAGGACTGCTATATCTGTAAGCTCTCTTTCTATTTTCATATATATGAACCATTCCACGAGAAAAACCAACATTTGTGGACTTAACATGAATGACCTGGTCAGCCGAAGCCTGCCGCGCAAGCTAACCGGGGAATCCGGACAAACTCTGTCGCAAAAGGCTCGCTTAATAACAAAACATCTTGAACTCATTTAATAAAACTTTATATGAAAGGACAACTCATGTCAGATCCTATATATATCACATCATATTCTGAGTAAGTTACGAGTACCACTGATCCGTTTATCCTCAGACACCAGTGAGTCAGTCATAATGCTAGCTAATTCAAAATCCTGAGCAACAAGAATGAAAAGCCAAAACTACAATTTTCAAAGTCATTGGTATGACCTAGCCATGGATTGAATCCTAGACCTCCTGAACCCGAGTTGGACGCTCTACGACAACTGTACCACTGAGGTGTGGTATGACCTGTGGCCATGGATTGAATCCTAGACCTCCTGAACCCGAGTTGGATGCTCTAAGACAACTGTACCACTGAGGCGTGGTATGACCTGGCCATGGATTGAATCCTAGACATCCTGAACCCGAGTTGGACGCTCTACAACAACTGTACCACTGAGGTGTGGTATGACGTGGCCATGGATTGAATCCTAGACCTCCTAAACCTGAGTTGGACGCTCTATGACAACTGTACCACTGAGGTGTGGTATGACCTGGCCATGGATTGAATCCTAGACATCCTGAACCCGAGTTGGACGCTCTACGACAACTGTAACACTGAGGTGGAAGAGAAAAACAGACCTGACTAAATATTTAGTCTTAGCTTTTGCCGAATAAATAACAGTAGATTCCCTATACCTTGTATGCTTACAATCCTATGGTTCTTTGATGCTTTACCCCGCTTTCAACAATTTTCAGTTATATTACAGCGTTTCCTGGAGAAGTTACCAGAGTACTACTGGTCAATTTGTCCTGACACCAGCCAGTCAGTGGGCAGCCATTACAACCATATTTTAAGTGATTGGTATGACACGACCAGAGTTCAATCCTGCAACCTCCTGTACCCAAGGGGCACACTCCATCACACTACCACAGAGGCAGTACAATCTCAAGGTCAAATCGTATTTTGTCTATCAGTCATTTATTTGAAAAAAATTGTGGAGTTGAGTTTATATGGAGTGATTGCAACCAAACTCAAAAAGCAATGTCTCTCTTTTTTTTTTTTAAAGAAAAACAAGAAAGCCTTTTACCCACCAGTAGAAACATTGTGACAAATCTTCCACAGACCTATAACGAGCAATTTCTGCTATTGTCACAACTTAATTCATGTATAGAGATTTTCCATATGTTATTACCTACATGTTTTCAAAGTTGTCTGCTGCAAACTTAGTATATATATATGTGGAAAAGGTTTAAATGGATTAATTGTCAGTAAAATCAAAAGTTGTATGTCTACTTCTAAAGGAGGAAGGAAAGTCCTAGAATGACTAGGAACAATCCTATCTATCATTTTTGTCCCATATTTGACATTTTTGAGAATCTTATATAGTATAGGTTTAAAAGGTTATGAAAGAACTCTTTGTATTTCAACTTAGGAACACAGAAAATTGTCTATCAACTCAACCAGGGCTTGATGAAAACAGGAAAGAAGATCTGATAAAGTAATTTCAAAATTGAGACTGACTGTCGAATCAAACAACAAATTGGAAACAAAAGCAGTCATATCTATGTCTACAAAGGAACTGCCAGTAAGACCCTCAACAACCCAGGAAGGTTTTCAACTCTTTCCGACATACAGACAACTTGTCAAAACAGCGGGAAAAAGGAGGAATTGCTTATACAGATAAATTACTACTATTTCCACAATACGTTAACCTCTTGTCAGTATTATTCTCCATTCATATGAGATTTTTCCTTAGTTTTGCCTTGATGTTTTGAAAGTGTCTGCTCCAGGTTTGCCTGGTAAGTGGGAAAGGGTTAATAACAGGGACAATTTTCTAAAGAGGAATTATTCAGTGGACTTGGAAGTTTTATGAGATGCTTTTTCTGATTAACTCTAGGAAAATATCTCCAGCCAATTTCTGATACAACTCTTAGTAGTGAAGATGCAGGCAGGTCAATGACAATAACATTTCAATAACTGATATTATTATGTTGCAGATTTTGTTTATTTTTCTACATAAAACTTTAAAATACAATGAAAGACAAGCAGGTTCAAAACATTCCTTATAATATTATTACAAGTTTGTAGCTCTATTGCCCAAAAATTATTTTTTCATGATGAAACATTATTGTCCTAAACTAACCCTTTCCCACATACAACAGTCATCAGCATCAGATGACTTTGTAAACATCTTAACGGCGCGAGTACTGGTTACAAGTCTCCAGGTTACGCAGACAGTTAGCATGATTAATCTAAGCCAAAGGCTTGTTCCGCAATCAATGTAAAATAAATAAGTTTGAACATCTTCACAAAACTATGGAAAATCTGTTCACAGTCTTTAAAATGCATAATTATGTATGTGGGAAAGGGTTAATAAAGGTAAATTGCTATTGTAACTTATAACTATTTATCTGTAATACAAATAGCAAAATTCATCAGTTTACCTTTTCCCACATACAATAAGTAATGAAGCAGACAACTTTGAAAACATCAAGACAAAAAGATGAAAAAAAACCACCATAAATAAAAGTAGACTTATTGTCAAAAGTTTAAAACATTGTGGCAAAAGGAAAAATTTGCTTGTTTTGAAGAATTTCTCTTTTGTCACATTGTTTCAAAAGTCGTCTGCTGCAAAGGCATCAGACAGCATCTATATGTGGGAAAGGGTTAAGACTATTATAATACTCTATACTCATAAAATGTATATTATTACACTTATAAAAAGATGATCTTGTACCGCCTTCCATTGAAAGTGTATGGTTATTCATATTTTAAGGTGCAATAATATGCCAAAAAAATCCTTGAAACTGTCTGAATTAAGATACATCATTATTAGTATTATCCCTTTCCCACATAAACCAAATTTGTAATTGAATACAATTATATATAGAGTTGAAAAAATTGTGACAATAATGGAGAAATTGCCCATGATGAGCAATTTCTCCATTTGCCACAATGATTTCAAAAGTCCTTTGCTTCAGCGAGGCATCAGGCAGCACATGTATGTGGGAAAGGGTTGAAATCTGACTTTGTGTTGTTTTAATCCTCTTTATATGATCCAAAACTGTCTGATGGGGAGACATTGTTGTAGATTATAAGGTTACCATGAAATGGAATAATAATTAGGAGGTATGAAATTATAATAAGATTAACTGTTCACTGCATCTTGATATCATATTCAGGTCTTAAATCTTTTTCTCTGTCTGTAAAACATATATCCTTCCGTTTAATGTCTGGTGGTTATACTTACTCTTTCCATGCTTTTAACACTTTTCCATATACAGATGCTTTTCAGATGCCTCTGCAGCAGAAGACTTTAGAAAATATGGTGACAATAGGAGAATTTGCAAACAATGAGCATCATCTCCTTTTGCGTATGTCAATAAATGTTATACTTTTATTCATAGAGATTTTTCACATTTTTGTCTTGATGTTTTTAAAGTTGTCTGACATTATTGTGGGAATAGATACATGTATACATGTGACTTGACATGTGCAGCAGACACATTTTAACCCTTTCTGACGCCTCTGCAGCAGATGGCTTTTTGAAAACATGCAATTTCTCCTTTTGACACAATGTTTTACACTTTTAGTCATAGGTTTCCATTCAATTATAGAGATTTTCCATTTTTTGACAAAATATGTTCGAAGTCGTCTGCTGCAGAATTGTCATATGAGGGCCTCTTAGTAACTGGATGAATAATACAACCATGCAATACTGGACAGGTACCCTTAGTGTTCAATGACAGGTACCCTAGGAATACTCAAACTCACTGGTCTACATCATAAATCAGAATTGTCTCGAATGATGACAATTACAAAACAAGACAACTTTATCAAAACATCAATATAATTATTATACAGAGATGAAAATATAGTGGCTATAAGAGTGCATCATAAACAACTTCTTCTGTTTTAAAAAGTTGTCTGCTGCAAGTGTGTCAAAATGTGTCTGCAAGTTGGAAAGGTACATTTAAAGTGGCATCATAGTTTAGAAGCAACATCAGAACTTTTAAAGTATTAAATGTGTTTTAAATTGTTACCTTACTATATCCATGTTTAAGGAGTTCTCGATGTTATTCCTTAATGGAAGTACAACAGAAGACAGTCATAATAAATAAAACAGTAGCAAATAAATTACAAACAGAAAGAGGTTCAGCATTATTAAACTTTCTGAACCCTTTCCCAAGCAGACACATATTGTCATATCCATAACAGAATACTTTTAAAAACCTTATCGCCAAAGGAGAAATTGCTCATATTGAGCAATTTCTCCCATTGCCACAATGTTTACAGCTCTAATCACTTATTTATTCTTTCCTTTATAGCTATTTTCAATTTTCCAAATGTTTGCATTAATGCTTGTCTGCTGCAGATGTAGCTGTATGTGGAAAAGGGTTAATTGATATATCATGAGTAAATGATGATGAATTCATGAGTAAATGATGATGAATTTATTGATAAACTGACAGATTTCCTCTGTTTATATCACTTGGTCAGTGTGTCCAGTGTCCACTATGGATGTCATTTCTTGACCACAATGATATTAGCATCAAGAGTGTGATGGACATTAAATAGGCAAAAAGGTTAAATTTATTTGTAAAACATTTGGACTATATCTTAACACTGACAGCTTTATTGCATGCCTGTGGTTAATACTTCTTCCTTTCATTTGGTCACATCCTCCTGAATCAGGGGACTTCATGTGAGCCGTTCCGGGAGAAAACCAACCTTATGGCATCTGCGTAATGTATCAACCCAGATCAGCCTGCACATACTGATCCGGGCCGACACATTCTGTCTCAGGGTGATAGAGGTATATAGAGTAATGATTTTCTGAAACAGATAAATACCACAGGTCCTTGGGCGAAATAAGCCTGAATGGCATGCTTATAGGCTGATCTGGGGCGTTCTATTACGCAGAGACTACATTGTTGGTTTTCTCGCGGGACGGCTTAATAATTATATCAGTAAACATTCATCCAAATTCTGGTAATGGTTTGTTTGTTTGTTTGTTTGTTTGAATGGTGTTTACTCTATTTTCAACAGTTTTTCAGTTATATCACTCGGTTCCATTTGACACAATGTTTTTTCAAAAGTCATCTTCTGTGTAAAACAGAAAAAACGAGTCTGGAAGTGGCAAAGGGTTATAACAGGCTATTATTCAGCATGTGTTGGGTTGGAATATTTCTAACCAACACAAAAGAATGTGCATTATGCAATGTGCAATTCTTCAGACAAACAAATGTTGAAGAAATGATCTAGATCACTGTACTTTGAAATCTGCTTAGTAATGTAATATACAAGTGCATTTTTATGACAGTTGGGAAGAATATTTTCTGATAACATTGTTTATATGACATCTCGGACAGTAAAATTTCCTTTAACAAATTGTGTGTCTACAAAACACAACAAATAGCAGATATTGCATCCTTTGTTAATCAAAGCTATAGACACAATATTGAAGCATCTACAGAAGATGACTTTTGAAAACATTGTCACAAAAGGAGAAATTACTCATGATGAGTAATTTGTCCTTTTGCCACAATGTACTTTACTAAATTTGATAATTATACAAAATTTACAAACAAAGGTAAAGGATTAAATACGGACAATTTAAATCCTTAGGAAAGATCAGTCAATGAAAGATTGCATTAAAAATTCTGCAATTTGATGTTTCTTTTTAACAAATATAGTGCCATTACAAACAGAAATTTATCAAATTCTACTGACATCAAGAAATATTTTAAAATAATCAACATACGATATGACCCAAAAAATCAAATACAAAAATGAACAAAATAGCACATAATACTAGACTTTTATAATATGTAGTTTTACTCTAAAAATCTATGAAGTAACCCATAGAACTAGAATCCAATATCTCTCGTCCAGGAAATCTTCTCATCGATGGTCCCGTAATACCGCCTTTATTGGTTCGGCAAGGCAGACGACAATGTGGAGAACCTCATAAAGTCGCAGCACACAAAAAGCTGAACTTATAATGCACACAAAAAGCTGACCTTATAATGCACACAAAAAGCTGACCTTATAATGCACACTGACCTTATAATGCACACAAAAAGCCGACCTTGTAATGCACACTTCTGTTTTCAACATGATAATTACATGTAATACACTATTAGTTCCACAAAACTCTGAGTAATGAGTATACAGGGACAAAATATTTTGTAACACCAGTAGTTGTTTCTTTACCTTTTCCCTGATACAACAATTCTAAAACAGACAACTGCTAACATCTAGGCAAAAAAAACCCCCAAAAAACTCTTAAAATAAAGGTATAATTACTGAAAAAAGTTGAAAACCTCGTGGCAAAAAGAAAAATTGCTCATTATAAACAATTTTTTTTTTTGCTCCAAGGTTTTCAAAAGGCGTCTGCTGCAGAGGCATCAGAAAGTGTATATATGTGGGAAAGGGTTATTTACAGTTAATGTTTACCTTTTCACATATGCAGACGGGCATATCAGCAGATGACTTTTGAAAACATCATGACAAATGAAGAAATTAAGGGATTTAATTAACCTTTTGCCACAATGTTTCAACTATATATAACTTTCATTTATTTATATTTTCCATATGTTTGCCTTAATGTTGCTGCTGCAGACTACTTGTACACATATTGGGTTAAGATTAAACTGTTCATAACAAAGCAGGCTAATTAAATGACCTATGCAAATTGCATTTGCACTGTCTTCAATTTCTTCTTCTGTCACTCATAATATATGTTTTCAAAAAGCTGTCTACTGCAGAACTGATGTGTCCGAAAGATTCTATATGAAGGAAAGGGTTAAAGAACTAAACCAATTACTCATGATTAGAAATTTCTTCTTTCCCAACAATGATTTCAGATAATCATTCAGAATTTTTTTTCATTTATTTTAGAAGTTACATTTTCCTAAAGTCGTCTCAAAACCAAATTTCATATCAAGAAAATGGCTACTGGGATACTTTTCCTATGACATGCCTCATAAAATGTCCTCATCTATAACATTAATAACGAAAACAGACATTTAGACATTTAATAAGAATAAAACATTATGTTTCTGATTCTCAGAAAATTTGGTTTTCCTCTAGCGGATGATCTATTGCCGATAAATAAACATGGTTATATAACGAAGTCGGATCAATTTGGATTCCATAATCATACACTAGTCCTGTACATTTCCAAACTGCTATGAATGTAGAGTACATCAAATGTACTTTGTCAGAACATATTGCTCACTCACAGAAGGAGTCTCAACCAGACGCTCAGACTTGAGATTGAAGGGTCGACCAAACTTGTTTTGTTTTGTTTTCTGGTTGTTATTGTTTTTGTTTTTGTTTTTATTTCTTCAAATTGTTAATTTAAAATGCCAAACGTGAGAGGCAAGTACTCACAAGACATTAGACTCAAATAAAAATGTTTATGAAATTATTTCCACACTCTGACTATTATGCAGCAACTTGACAGTTTAATAGCATCATATTAAGAGATTCTACCAATATTTTTTCTTTCTTGGAAAATAAATAGTAAGTCTAATAAATACATTTCACAATTTAGCTTATAATGGATATAAAACTACCAGGTATAGGAATGAAAAGTTTGCTATTAAAATTGTCTTTTACTTCTTTATACCCCTTTCCCACAGACAGTAATGCACCAGTCAATTGTAACCTGACCGTTTTCAAATGTCGTCTTCGCAGCAGAGCTATAGCTAGGTGTCAGAAAGCGTCTGTAAGTGGGAAGGGGTTAGAAAAAAAAATTAGGAAAACGAAAAGGTGAACAACCACCACCTCTAACCACATTTCCATAGAAACCATTCCTTTGAGAATAGAATAAAATTCAAAATGTCAACTTCATTTTACCACTTCTTCCAAATTTTGTCTAATTTTGTTTGTCTGAAAATCACCTTGAGCAAATTCAAAGTCAGGAAAAGAATAAAGATCCACCTAAATAAGTATACGATAGAATTTCAATGATACATTGGGGAAATTAACATTGTCTTGCCCTAAAAATATAACTCCTATAGAGGGCCATATAACCACCTTTTCCAAAAAAAAGAATTAACTTTAATGTTTTTTCATTTCAATCCAAAACAGCATTTTTGAACTTTTAACAAAATAAAACACTGACACCTCTTGATGCATCTGAAGTGGATGAATTTTGAGAACATTGTGGCAAAGGATAAACATGCTACATCATGTTTACAACTTGATTCAATTATTATATAAACTTATATTTCTAGACATTTTCACTTTAATTGTTTGACAAGGTTTTTCAAAAGTTGCCTGTTGCAGAATTGTTGTATGTACATTGTTGGGAAAAGGTTAAAGAGTTGATCACATTTATTCTGAAAATTTGGGAGCGATTGACATTGATGCATAGTTGAAAACATTGAGGGAAATGAAATTCTGCTTGTTTTGGATGATATTAGTGAGGATAAAATAGTTTATATGATACATTTAGTAGTTCAAATGAGATCAGATTTTGCAATCATGAGCAAGTTCTTCTTTTCTCACAATGTTTACAAAAGTAGTTTGCTGCAAAGGCAGCAGAAAGTATCTGCATGCGTGCATGAGAAAGGCATACAATGTTGTAAGTTAATACATATCCATTACCCAGTTAATTCCACAGCAACTATTCTTTATTCTTATTTCCTGCCTATTAAATTCAATATTTGATTAGTAGATCCTGAAAACAGCTATTGTACAATTTAATGCCAGCGCAGTGACTCTGGAAATGCTAAAAAAAGCATTGTAAGTTTGTTAAAGTTTTCCATGCTAGAGGCTTCTTGAATAGAAGGTGTAAAAAGGATTTACCCCAATATTACTTAATTAACCTTTCCCACATACAACAAATCAGAGGCATGCAGGCAACTTTGAAAACATCTTGGCAACAAATATGGTTAATCTCTATAAATGGCAGTATTATTCATTGGTATGGAGTTGAAAATTACTCATTATAAGACAATTTCGCCATTAGCCACAATGTTTTAAAAAGCTGTTTGCTGCAGAGGCATCATCAAAAGCATCTGTATGAGGGAAAGTTTTTAAAAAAGAAAATTATTAATTATTTACAGGATTTGTAAAATAATCCTTAAAACTTTGATTATATAAACATTTAATTTCTCACATACAACAAATCTACAGAACTGTTGACATCTAGGCAAAAAATGAATGTATAATTTTTAAATTCAGTTGAATGAATTGTGGAAAATACAAAATTGCTTGTTATGAGGATATCCCTTTTTGCCACAATGATACAATGATTTTTCAAAAGGTGTCTGCTGCAGATGCGTCTGTAAGTGGGAAAGGGTTAAAATGAGGGAAATGATTATAATAAGAGTTATGAGAAATATGAAACTTCATCAGCTTTGTTTGTTTAATGTAGTTTATTTGTTACCTTTCTATAAATCAATCACTCATTGTTTCCATTTCTATAAACAAAATATGCCACTCAACAACTCATATATCTCTTTTCATATATAAAATGTCACATATTGCCACTTCATAAGGGGTTTATTTTCACACAAGCCAGTAGCTGTAATAAATAATGCATCTTAACCCTTACCCAAAAACAAATGCATTTTTGACAGATCTGAAGCATTATAAAGACTTTTCAAAACATTGATTGTCTCAAAAGGTGAATTTCCTCAGATATTGTAGGTTTTAAAATCCATTAAACCGTCTCTTAGATGTAGTTGTAAGTCCTATGTCTGCTTTGGGAAATCATAGGTGTAGTAAGTAACAGTGTCTGCTTTGGGAAATCATAGGTGTAGTAAGTTAGAGTGTCTGCTTTGGGAAATCATAGGTGTAGTAAGTTAGAGTGTCTTCATTGGGAAATCATAGGTGTAGTAAGTAACAGTGTCTGCTTTTGGAAATCATAGGTGTATAGTAAGTAACAGTGTCTGCTTTGGTAAATCATAGGTGTAGTAAGTAACAGTTTCTGCTTTGGTAAATAATAGGTGTAGTAAGTTAAAGTTTCTAAGAATTTGCCCAAGACAAGCAATTTTCCCTTTTATCACAATGTTTTAAGTATACTCTGTCACATAATTCTAATCCAATTCATTTTTTTTCCAAATCAAGAAATGTAACACTTTCTTTCTGTGATGTTTTTACAGCTGACAACTGAACAATTAACAGGTTAATTTTAATTTAGAATTAAAAGGAAAAATAAAGTGCCTATGAAGTAAATCTTTAATCAATAAACATGCTCTTCGATAATCTAACTCCATGTTTTTTTCTTAAACAGAAAATTGTTTGCCTTTCCATTAAACTCACAAAAGCAAATGTAAACTTATTTTCCAATCAATTAAGCAAACATTACAGGGGTCGAGGAGGTTTTTTATATCAGAGGTCAGACTTACATTTTAATAATAATCACTTAATTGGAACCTTATGAATGAACATCTGCAGCGCTCACGCTTAAGTTCCTGAATCCTTTCTCACATGCACATGCATTTTCAGACATTAGTAGGATACGGGAGACATTAACTTTTGAAAGCACTTACAGTATAGCCAAAGGAGACGTTTCTCATAATAAGCCTTTTCTCCTTTTACCAAATCGTTTTCAACTCGCTTCATGAAATTAACTTTCTTTATATAAGTATATATCTCAAAATTTGTCTATCACAGTGTTTCAAGTCATCTGCAGTAGGTTTTTTGTATGTGGGAAAAGGATAAGTGGTAAAGGAAATTTCATTCATTGACATAAAATAGGAAAGCTTCCAGTGTCAAGGTTTAAAATATCATTTTAATTCAAGTTTAAAAGTCAAAAACATAATTAATCAAGGTTCTTCAGGGCTTATTATGTATCATGCATTATCCAGAACTTTTCCCCTTTTTCCAGTAATTTGTCAGAGCTATTAGTATGAAAATTAATATGTGTACCTTAATTAAAACCCCTTCATACCATTTTTTATATGCAAGTGATAACAGGTAGTAACATCTTCATGCATCAACTTAGTTTAAAAAAGTTTGTCACAATCCTTAGATATCCAATCTCGAAAAAAGTTAAAGCTGAAGGAATGGGATAAAGACTTAAATTCTACCAGTTTTACATGATATCTTTCATAATCGTCTTGAATAATCTTGCCTTGAGAATTATAAGGTCGCCTTTTCTTCAACTTTTTCTATAGGGGAGGGGAAACAGTTTCGAACACTTAATTTTGAATGATCGAAACTCATGAACTGGAAAAAAATTATCTTCAATCTATATTTAACATGCCACACACCCCGAACAAAACAATTGGTGAAACATGGCTGCTCGACTCTTGCCCTCTTACACAAATAATATGCAAGACCTTCCCACGGAAAAGATGAAATTAAGCTAAATATATATAACCTATTCCCACATACAACAAACCTGCAGCAGACGACTTTGAAAACCTTTAGGTAAAAACAAAGAATTGTTGAATAGAGTTGAAAACAGTGTGGCAAAAGTGGATAAGTTGTTCATTATGAAATATTACTTCTTTTGCCACCCTGTTTTCCAATATCGTCTACAGCAGAGGCCTCAAAAGGGATAACTGTACCTGATAAAAGAAGCAGCTATTCTTCTTTGATAAGCATTATTCCTAATTCTATTATGCAATAATAAAATAATTCCTTACATATATACTGAATGAGTGCCTTTCATGACTAAATATTTCTGACAATTTTACTTTTTATGTTTGTTTATATGATCAGCAGATGACCTTAAAAAACATCTAGACAAAAATATGAAAATATATCTGCAAGTAAAAGTATGTTTATTGAATTCCGCATTGGTCAGAATAATTTCTGAAGTCAATGAGCTGCATGCAGAATGCATCTACAAGTGGCAAAGAGTTAACCCACATACAGAGGGTTTCTGACGCCTCTGCAGCAGACGACTTTCGAAAGCATAACGAGCAATTTTTCTCCTTTTGCCACAATGTTTTCAACTCTTTTCAATTAGCATTCTTTTTTATCCAGATGTTTTCAAAGTTATCTGCTGCAGATTTGTTGTATGTGGGAAAGGGGGTTAACCTGTGTTTTCTATTAGGCAAGACCGTCTGGGGGTAAGGGACGCACAAGAGTTCCATTGTGTTCTATTGTTTAGTTCATGAACTGTGATATAATTTCTGTATGACAATCAGTCCTTCTATATCTAACCTCATTGCCATATTTGTACAGATCATATCACCCGCCCTGTTCAACTCTTTCGCACATACAGCAAATCAGCAGAAGATGATTTTGAAAACATAATAATAACCAGCAAAAACCTGTAAAATCTCTATAAATAAAATAATCATTATTGAATAGAGTTTTTTATAGTGACAAAGTGGTCTGCTGCAGGTATTAGGTCAAAATATGTTGGAGATGGATATCTAAATTTATTGCCATATTTATGGAGATCATATCGCACGCCACCCATAATTAGCCATTAGGGGTCTCCTTGCTCAATAAAAAACATTGACCTTTGTAATAGAAGTAATATGCCACAAACCCCAAATAGTCCTGTCCTTATAGTTAACACAATACTTAATCTGCCTTGCTTGTCCATCATAAACCATCAAACTGCTTATTGAGACTGTAAATGCAGCATCACAGCCATTAAATTGTGAGTTCAAACTTTTGTAACTGTTCTAATAGTTAGCATTATACACTGACATATTCCGTCATTTTAACTCTTTTAACCCCTTCCCACTTACAGACGCATTTTGATGCATCTGTAGCAGATGACATTTGTGACATTAATATTACTTTTATTTATGGAGATTTATGATATTTTTACCTCAACATTTAAAAAGTCGTCTGCCGCTGACTTAATATGTTGTATGTGGGAAAGGGTTACGCTGATTTAAGGGTTTTCAATGGCGTGATAAATGACTGATAAACTTGATTCAAAAAGTTGACAGCTTTAAACATATCAATAAAGCCAATGTTTACCTAATAGTATGCTCTGTGGGTATTTAAAACTGGTTTTGCTATAGAAATTGATTTTGACCAGCATGTAAGTATATATTATTTATTACCCTCAAACAAAGAGATTAGGCAACCTTATAATGCCAAAGTGTGAATGTTTACTGTAGAAATAAAACCCTTTTTGCCTCCGATATTTAGAATGCAATTTATTCCCACCATACTAATTTATCTATGTGTCAGCCCAATTTACTTTGTAATGCAATTCTATGCCCTTCCAATCTGAAAAAAGACTCTTACAATGAACACATGTGCTGACTGTCGATTAGTTAATAAGTGAGTGTAAGGCAGACAGACAGACAAGACAGAAAACTGAAAAGAGACTTCCCTTTGTGTCACCCTGCTTAACCCTTTCCCTCAGTGACGCTTTCTGACGCCTCTGCAGCAGACGGCTATTTGAAAACATAGTGACAAAAGAAGAAATTGCTCAAAAAGAGCAATTTCTACTTTAGCCAAAATGTTTTTCCACTTTTAGGTTATTCATTCAATTATAGAGATTTTCTATTTTTTCACAAAATATGTTCAAAGTCGTCTGCTGCAAAATGTTGTTGTATGAGGGAAAGGGTTAAGCCCCCTTTACACACAAGGGATCATTAGGGGACCATTGAGCGATCCAAAATTGGCTAAAATTGGCCCGATCTCTCAGCCCAGAAAATTTGTTTCTGTGTAAATGCTTGGGAGATCCTTGTGTGCTTGTTGTGTGATCAAAATGTTATTTTTTGCCAACTTCTATGGCCGTCTATAGAGATCTTGGAGAGACCATAGTATTCATCGAGCGCTCATTGAAAGACCATTGAGAGATCACGGTGAGATTTAAGGAGATTGCCGAGAGATCAGGTGCGACAACGTGAGATCAATGAGAAACTGAAAATGTTGCCGTCCACTGAAAAAGCTCTGAGAGATCATTGGGCGATTGATAAGACCGTTGAGCGCTGACATTGGGCGCTCCTTGGGAGACCGTTGAGAGATTGTTTTAGACCGAGTCAAAACTTTGAGATGAGTGTGGAGACACTGGAAAGTTTTTGAGAGACCATGGGGATTGCTGGGCGCTCATTGAAAGCTTGTTGAGAGATCTGGCCACTTTTTTATCTTTCAACGGTCTCCTCAACAGATGCACCCTCTGTGTAAAGGGGGTATTAAGGGATGGTTCACCTAAGGGATTACGTGAAAGAAAACCCATCTGAAGCAGAATAAGGAAATTCTAGACATGGGCTACTGAAGGCATCATTAGTATAAAACACAATGATTTCAACCCTATTCAATAATGATACTATAATTTTTTGAGATTTTCTATAATTTTAAGACTGGATAATCTGCAGTTTTGTTGTATGCAGAAATTGGTTAAACACATCTAAGAAGCAGATGACTTTTGGAATCATTGGTGAAAAAGCCAAAAGCTCAAAATGAGCAATTTCTCCTTTTGCCAAAATGTTTTCAAAGCTGTCTGCTGATGATTTGTTGTAGAAAATAGGGGGATAAATGAGGGAAAAGCAGAACAATTTGCTAATTTTTAGATATTTGTACTTTTTTCTTAATTTTTTCAAACTATGTTTATTACCGATCTAGGTATAAAATGTGATGAGGGAAAGAGACAGCTTCAACAGTACATGTCTAATTTAGCTTGCTTGAGTGCGAGTAGAGTTCAGGTAAATATTTATCAGGGATTTATTTAGCTTTCAGATTAGCCTTTAACTGAACAGGAATTTGATCTTTTTCAAATGAATGCATAAATTATTGACATAATATGACATTATGGGTTCGATCAAGAGATAAAGACAGACCTATATGGGAAATTCTAAAAGGCGGCGAGAAATATTAACCCTTTCCCTCATATGGACGCTTTCTGACGCCT
>JAUELF010101868.1:0-15714 GCA_031471495.1 Clinocardium nuttallii | reverse complement strand
ATTATGACCTGAAAATAATTGGTAATCATGTATGGACGAGAAACATCTTGTTTAAGTCCAAATAAAAGTTGTGTTCTATTCTGTTCTTATCTGTATATACCTTAGTTCATAATGTGACAAAAGTGGAAATGCAACCAACTTAGCTTCATTCCAAAATTAAGTCAATGTTGCCTGTCATAAATATCCTGAAACGCTGGAGTTGCGGTAAGTACAACATGTACCACACACGCTAGATGCTTCAAGAATGCCAATATGACAGTATTGTGAAAATTAAAAACCCGTGTAAACGGCGGCAAACAACAAATGTGATGTGTTCTGTTCTCTGAATCCCACATGACTGCTTTCCTGTGAAAGCATATTTCAGGAATGTTAATTAAAGCAATTTTTTTCACAACATAATGATTAGTGTCAGGGGATCTTTAAAAACTCGGTGAACTGTGAATTAAGTTAGGTAATTTTTTCCCAAAAATCATTTTCGTTTTTCACAGATTGTATAATGCCAGCCTTTGCTAACCATTGATATCAGTAATACTAACAACAAAACTGGTTAAATAAATGTGGAAGAAACAAATCATTCATTTAAATTCTTTTTCCAAATTGTAATACATCCTCCAAATTCACATTATTTGCTATCATTGAATCATATAATCCTGCCGCAAGTTGTTTATTATGGTGCACTTGTTGACAAGAAAGTCTGGTAATAAACAATACAGATTTCGTTTGTAATGAAAACATTGGACACGCCATGTATTTAAAACATGCATATGTCACATATTATATACTTAACAAATTTTCCTTCGGAATGAATTAATAGCACAGTTCTTGCGATCTTTTTCGTCAAGTAACTGTTTCATACAGTTACATTATTAGTTACCATGTATCAATTACAATGGCCATGTTCGCGTTATACTTTACAATAACGTTTTAACACTGAATACAGCACTCTAACTACACAATTTTGAGTTTTCTTCCTCATTGCAAAATGTGTGAAAACGTCACCAACACGAGAGTTGAGCAGTTCGGAGCTACTGGTACAAGAAAACATTGATATTCCTCGATTTGAAATGCTTTCGTATTTTACACACATTATTACGAACAAATCGCCTTTGCCGAATACCGCCTCCATACAGGTCTGGTAGAACAACCACTGTGTACGTTATGGTCATATATTCAGTCGATATTGTTACTAGATTAGTTTCAGAGTCATCAGGCAGTGCTTCAACCGAAGTAACTAGAAATATCAAAGCTGCGATGTCCATAGTTACCATCATCCGAAATATGTATATATTTGATTAAAGACAAATACGAAACTACTGTGCTATACGATATCGTCTACATCATTTATGCTGAGTAGACCTACAATTAGTAGTGCCTTTGTATATCTCTGATTAATGTTTACTGTACAAGAAGATTGATACATTTTATAAATGCGACTGACAAATTGTTGAAAGCGGCGGAAAAAGAAATAAAGATATAAATAATTAAATAACATTTGTTTTAGCTGATATATTAAAATATTTATACCTGAAATATTCCAGACACAACCGCATACTTTCAACTTTACTTGTAGTAAGTATATGCTATTGTGTATGCTATTTAATTGCGTGACTATTGGCAGCTGATGTCTGTAATATCAAACGAATATTAATTAACTTGTTTCCTTTGACATTTTAATATGGAAAAGGAACAGCCTCAACACGAGCACAGGACACATAATATTATAACAAATCACATGTTATATGTTCAATTGTGTAAAAATGACATGACACAAATGTTCCAATTATAGTTTTACAAAGATGGATCTTATTGGTTAATTGGCGCATTATTACATTTTACTGCATCCAATCAGACATTTTATCTGTCAAAACGGCGAAATGGCAGGGAAAATCCAACGGGTGATTTTGAAGCCACGCGGAGTCAACAACCTTGGTTGCTTGACGATGGTGTATGCCTGATATTATTTTAGGGATGGGTTACTCGAGTAGAGTATTTTTGAATTTGCTGAATCTTAAACGAGTCTTTTATGTCTGCCTCTGTGTTATAGATAGGTAAAACTCAATAAAGTGATCAACTAGAAATGGAGTACCAATTGAATATTTGTCGCAAATGAACTGAGCATGATACCAAAGCCGAGCCGCATCAATATCCAATCTTGCCAGATATGAAACGTGTTTAATCTACTCTGACTCGTAATCGATTTTAAAATACCCAATGTAACTCTTCTACCAAGTTGAGCCGCATCAAGATCCAATCTTGCCAGATATGAAACGTGTTTAATCTAATCTGACTCGTAATCGATTTTAAAATACCCAATGTAACTATTGTACCAAGTTGAGCAGCATCAAGATCCAATCTTACCAGACATGAAACGTATTAAATCTAATCTGACTCGTAATCGATTTTAAAATACCCAATGTAACTCTTCTACCAAGTTGAGCCGCATCAAGATCCAATCCTGCCAGATACGAAACGTATTTAATCTAATATGACTCGTAATCGATTTTAAAATACCCAATGTAACTCTTCTACCAAGTTCAATATACGTCTTACACATCGGAACATATACACTCGTAGTGTTTTGTATTGCTCGACTAGAACCTTTAACTAGCAGGTTCGAGCATTTCAATCAGATGCAGAAATAATATGAATTATATTATAATTTTGTAAAGGGATCTTGAGTTCTCTGAAAGCAGCTTGGTTTTACGACAAGGCATATCTCTACAATACACATGAACACTATATACATAATGATATACATAACTATACAAATCGTATGCACCTGGGAGGTAGGCCACTTAAAAATCATCATTCTTTCGTCAACAGTTATAGCGTGGCCCTGTAAAACATGTTGCGTGACGACGAAAGGTTCTTTTCGTATCAACGTCAGAATAAGCTCTCTTGTGAGGTAGTGCGAGTTTTACAGTTTTGTATCTCCCTTATGCATGATATTATTGTAAAGTTACATTGCACATCACTGTTTGTATCTCAACGATATCATTGAGGCTTGTGATGCACTTCAAAGTGTTTGACTTAGAAATGACTATTTCGACTTTAGTTTAAATGTTCCAAGCGTGCTTATGCCGGTTTGTTATGTTTATCTATTATTTGATGGATATCATTGCGTTGTCTCTTTTGTGATATCGTACTTGTTAATTGTCGTCTTCTCCCGTGACAAGCCGGCTGACGATACTGATCATGCGGTTTCTATGATTAAGTCGAAAGTAAAATGTATGGTGATTATGTAAATGCTGTTAACAAACTGCGAGGTCTCTTGTCTTAGCTTTACAACAGACGTATGCGTAGAATAAACAATTATGCTAGAGTGTAATAGTTTATTGTAAATCTCATTCTCGATGCTAACCAAACTTACTATTGATGGCATGGGATGATGCGCATTTTTATTAACTTATATGACACGAAATATAATCCAACGCGCTTACAAATATGCATTAATGGGATGAAAAACACTCTTTTTTAAAATATTTGTCGACCACCTTGTTACAAAGTTCTAATCAGAAAATATATAATTTAAAAAATAAATATTTCATCACATGGATTTGTTGGGTTGTAAATCGTAACGTTCATTATGCAGACACCTCCATTTTTCTTGAACAGTTTTGTCTTTTTAATTTGAGGATATTTTCTGTCGCAATTTGCTTCAAATGATATTTTGTGTAAAAAACATGAACATTTTAAAGCTTTTAAATATCAGAAATCTTGTATTTAAGCCCCGTTTAGTGGTTATTGGTCTTCAGTGATTTTGGGTCTTAAACATTTACGTTCAGTGAAGATTCTGGCGAGCATGTGCTCCGTGTACATGATATTTAGTCATAACTCAATACACTTAATTTATTGAATATTCACATATTGACATGTAAATTATCATTTTAAGAAGACTCAATAGGCTCCCAAATGACAGGATCATTCTGCTGTTTAACGTGTCAAGTAACCATTATAAAACCTTTTTGGGTTTTGTTTTTTCTAACATTTATAAATCAATCTTCTAGCAAACATTATTTTAAATAATACTACATTTACCACTCGTTTAAATTTTAATGGACGCTAAATGACCGTAGCCGTCGATGCACCATAAAACACTATTTATTCATGCATTACTAATTTGACTATACACCAATGAATATGGCATGTGTGACGTAACGCCCAATAATTGTACTGTAATTTTACTAACAGACGTCCGAGCATTCGATGTGTTTGATAAATCTGAATATATGACAATTATTAAAGATCGGTGAGGCTCAGCGATTTCATCGTGACGGAGATGACTATCCAGAGGCACGAACATGTAAATGAGTCCATGTGAATTTGGAAATTAATTCGCTCTAATAAAATAAACTTCTTCTTCTCATGTAAAGGCATGCCCTTCATTAAATAGTTAATAAAACTACATCAACAAAACCAAATTAGGCGTCTTCCCTCTTTTTCGGTTATGTAATATCTTCAAAGACGCATACTAGTGACACTTCTGCAGAAGATCGTGGTGGGGAGAAACTGCTAATGGTGTCCAAGATCTACCTTTCTCAAATGATTTCGTCTTTTTTCTTTAGTTGAATTGCATGTAAACATATTTGCAATATCTTCCCAAGGTGATTTTGCAGTTGTCTGATTGTTTCGGTGCCTCATTCTACTACCGCGAAATCGATAAGTTATGATACCAAATGCAAGCGAAATGTATCAAGACTGTATTAATTTTTGTGTTTTAGTTTGTTCTTCAGTTTTACAATTCAACAACATATATTTATCTCCTTTTAAGTTTTCACTTTTACTTATTCGCTCTCCTACACCCTTTGATTCAGTGGCACTTCAAACAGATAAATCTGCCAGGAAAGTTTCAAAATATATCCTTGATATACAACAGATTGAGTTGATGTATTGCAGATATCAATATTTACAGATAAATACATCGGTTTGAGAATACAGGCTCACTTGAAACCATTAATCAATTTATCATAGTTTGTCCCTTACCTTGCTGATTTATAAGTCTCTAGAGAACAGGTGAATTTCAAAGAGTGTTTCTGGAACAGTGATTTTAAAACAACTTACAATTCGGCATTCGAACAACTGATAAGGCATACTTGCTCTTGCGTAAAGCACTATTTCGGTTGAATGTATTACCAAAATATGTTTAGAACATATGCTATCTAATTAATGCAGAATAATTAAATACGTACATTAGCGTTTGAACGATAAAGGTGGTACATTGAACAACGTTTTCACTTTCGAGAAATGTGAAGCATAGCACTATCAGATTCAAAGCCATTCCTAATTTAGAGTTGCAGCGTATACCGATGTGTGTGATGTGTTATACAGTTTATGTACTACATGACTTCATTTTGGTACAGTAATCGCATTTGTTGCTATATTTCCCAGAAGACGTCGACGACTTTTATGAATCAATTGCTCTATGATGTATGCCTCTATACAAAGAGTTATCGTTGCAATAAGGTTTAGAATTGGCAATTGAGAATCCTTAGACGAGCACCAGAGGTGCTATACTATACTTTTACTATACTCCTTAGTATTTGGAGTCCCGGGTGGGCTCTTTAAATCTATGATATCCAAGTTAAGAAGATGAATTTCATTTAGACAAACATTATAAATAAAACAAGCTCCATTAGACCAACTCTTTCCAGAAGAAATTGTCTCACTTAACAATTTTCGACATACTACAAATCTGCAGTAGACGACAATAAAACTCATGGTGACACAACTATAAAATATTCTATTACTGAAAGTGTAATAAGTGAATGGATTGCATTATGAGCATTTTTACCCTTTCCACAATTCTTTTCAAAAGTCGGCTGCTGAAGGGCGCAAGAAAGCATCAGTATGTGAAAAAAGTGTTAACTAACTGGCTAACTCTAGCCTAGTTTGCAACAAACAATCACCATCAATTCTGAATGATATATTTTATTTAACTCGAAAACTTTTGGATTTGCTCAATGTTGAATAGACAATAATGCATTCGGTTACTTAGAACTGTAGAATAGTTTAAACATTTAGAATAATTTCTTTTGTAAGAATGATTGATGAATACGGGTCGGAATCAAATTAGTCGATACTAATATGATGTTCGTGGGTTATACATTACCAACGATCAGTTTACCAATTGTTCAAAGCATGCTTTTACAGAAACCAATTTCTGTTCTATTATTTGGAATATGCATTCTATTCGGAATCGAACTAATTGGATACCTTTTAAGAATAAAATGAATCATAGGGCAATGCAATTTAAACGATTATTAGCTCTGTTATTGGGTGTACGACCAAATACAGTTTGGAATATGCATTCTATTCGGAATCGAAATAATTGGATACCTTTTAAGAATAAAATGATTCATAGGGCAATGCAATTTAAACGATTATTAGCTCTGTTATTGGGTGTACGACCCAATACAGTTGACAATGTATGAGACGAGAAAATGTATGAGTACGTGTGGCCCGACTAAGTACACTCTGCCATGTCCAGCTCCGTTGGGTCACACATGCAATAGTTACGTCAACATCTACAAACCTACACATTTGTCGGTGTTAGTGTCGGTTATAAAAGTTTGATATCTTTGATCCCCGGTTGAGTCATTCCATTGATTATTAAATTGATATAAGTGACTTCCAAAGTTAATAAAAAGAATGTGTAGACACATTGTATGACCGATGAACCGGTCTCATGATTCGGTAGTACGACTGTGATGCAAGTCGTATTAACCCTATTCAAACAAATTAACAAGCTAGCCGCATATGATAAATCTCTAAATAAGTCTCACTAGAATCTCAACCGACAACATACATACTATCTATATTCCTAAGTTCATCTTGTGACAAAGACTGGAATGCAACCAACTTAGTTTCATGCCAAAAATAAGACACGGCTTACACTCTCGTTCCGGTGAGTACCAAACTATAGATGCCTCTAGAATGATAGTTTGACAGTACTGTGAACATTGAAGAACCCGTGTAAACGGCGGCACACACCGAAAGAGATCGGTGCTGGTGTTTAAATGCCGCATGTCTGCTTACCTGTGACGTAATACAGTGAACTATGAATATATATGGCGGATTAAATCAAATAGTTTTCACAAAATGATAATTGTCAGGTCATATTTGAAAACTAAGTGAACTCATGATGCATTAAGTGATTTTATCCAAAAATCATTTCGTCTTTGCAGATTGAAAATGCCTTTGTTAACCTTTGATATTAGTAATATAAACACGGTCAGTGCTCGCATTGATTTTAATGTTGTTAAATAAATCTGAAAGAAACACATCATTCATTTAAATACTTCATCTCAACCTTATTGGCGATCATGGAAGCATATACTGCTGCGGTGCACTTGTTGACAAGGAAGTCCGGTAATGAATATTACATGTTTGTTTTGAATGAACACATTGGACACGCCATGCATTTAAAACATGTATGTGTAACATATAATACAATAAACATTCAATTTTCCTTTGGAATGAACTAATAGCACAGTTGTTGCCCTTTCTTTCACAAAGGAAATGTTTAATACAGTTAGATTGTTAGTTAACACGTATCAGTTACAATGACAATGCTCGCGTTATTATTTACAAGCACGTGACAGCACTTTAACCACACACTCTCTAGCTTTTGTCATCGTTTCAAAACGTGTGAATACGTCATCAACACGAGATTTGAGGAGTTCAGAGCTACTGGTACAAGAAAATATTGATATTCCTCGATTTGAAATGCTTTCATATTTCGCACACAGTCCTTTACGAACAAATCGCCTTCGCCGAATACCGCCTCCATACGGATCTGGTTGAACAACCACGGTGTCCGTTCCGGTTTCATAAACAGATGGTATTGTCACTAGATTAGTTTCAGAGTCATCATGTAGTGCTTCAACCGAAAGTACCAGAAGTATTAAAGCTGCGATGTCCATAGTTACCATCATCCTAAATATGTATAGACGTGATTAAAGACAAATACTACTGTACTATATATATCATTTGTGCTGAACAAGCCTTCAATTAGTAGAGCCCATGTATTTCTTTGATTTATGTTTATTGCACAAGTATGTTGATACATTATATAAATGCTGCTGAACAACTACAACGCAGTTATTTGTTTACGGACTTACCATCTTGGCGATCAGGGTTCAGAGATTAGCATTACGACTGATTTGTAGTGTATGGATAGCATGACCGGTATTACTGTTAACTAACCAAGGATGTGTCGTTGTATGACTGCTGAAAGCGGCGGAAACACAATTATAAAATAAGATTAACTAAAAAATAAAACAATACAAATGTTTTACCTGGTACATTCCAATGTTTGAATCAGTAGATACAGCAGTCTCCTAACGCACACAACCGCATACAAATAGTTGCATCTGTACATGTAGTAAGTATATGATAGTGTGTGTGCTACTTACTTGCGTGACTTATGACAGCTGGTGTCTGTTATATCAAACAAAACATGAATTAATCTGTTTTCTTTTACATTTTAATATGAGAAAGGTAGAGCCTCATCACGACCCCATAACACGACAAGATCTGACAACTATTTTACAAAAAAAAAAAAAACATATTGATGTTGATTGTTGCAACGACAATACTTTGTGGAAGGTATACATTTGATGAAGCTTATCATTGACTATGACTCTATTATATATTTACAGTCTGAATTCAGAGGTCGAGCCCCGGTAGATCAGTCGATAGCGACGTGTGCGTACGAATAGACACTTGTTGGGTACTTGTTTTTTTCCTAAAATCCACCCACCACCCTTATAAGACACTTTGAGAAGTGTTTTTTTTTATATACATGTAGTTTTCTAATGAGTATCTAATTAGCATAGTAATGTTATTCATTCCGTTAATGGGAGGTTATTTACAGAAAGAACGGTCGTTTGTTGGGTATACCCAACAAGAAAACATCAAAGGAAAGTACCTAACAAATGCCCTTTGTGCGGACGTGCGGGCTGTCAATCCATAGGTTGTTAGCTCGAATACCAGCTTGGCCAACATTCCTTTCGACGTTTAACAAATATCACTGTGACAGGCTCCATTCGTGTTTCACAAATAGGCTGTTTAACAGTCTATGTAAAAAAGCAGCCAGTTACTTGGAAAGTATGATGTGTGGTGTACTGGTGTGGGAAAACCAGAAAACACAGGAGTAGGTGAACTAGTCTTCGTGAAATGACTGCACAATTGTTGAAAACGGCATAAGACCATAATCAATCAATTAATCAATAAACAGGCTGAAATAAAAGTACCATATATCAATACAGACCTACCGGCCATGACACCCCCCTTGCCGTTATGCGTGATGTTCTATATATTAGTACATGTAAATAGTGTGTCCACGTCAAAAGATGCATATTTACACTTGATAGTGGCAAGTTTGTCCTGATACCGATGGAAGTATCTGTCATTGTACATTTTACTATAGCGATAAACAGGATGGGTCTCTCAAAATATATTTACAGCCTTACAAAAAAAGGTTTAAAGGCTTAAACAAATAATCCTCAGTGTCAATGATTGAAACCCGTTACTACTGTACCTTGTTTGAAGTCTCTGGAGCAAATTAACCGTTATATAGTAACATAATATCGTGCTAGTGTTCATTCAAACAAGCATATAAGTGTATTTGTATAACCAGATTCAGCACTGCTTCAGATGATTTATATCAGCAAATTCGCTTGACTGATAGTTAAATTTCAGACGGGATTATGTTAATCTATAATCAGTAAATTTAAGAAAATTTATTAGTTTATAAATAATTTCACTCTAAAAGTAAATAGTATTTCAGGTATACCATCAGCTGATGTGTTTACCGTTTGAACTTAATGTGTTCTCTCTTGGCCAGCTGCTTCTTGATAATGTAAAATGTCAGTTCCAAGAAAGAAGGCTCCTAATGTTTGCACACAGGTTTATTTTAACTAAGGTACTCCAATATATATGGACTGTTTCATACATGTCCTGACCCTAATGCACTGTCAGATATGGAAGGATTGTTGAACTGTAAAATCAAATTTATAGATATTTGGTTTTAAACAAATCATTTGAAGCTATAAATTTTGAAAAAGTATACATGTAATCTTTTTCTTTAATTTTCATTATAAAGCCAATTTTGGTATTTTACAATTTAACCTTTTTTTTTTTAAATCCAGTATGTTTTTCTCAACAGTTTGGACCAATTTTGCCTGTTTTCAAAATCTAAAAGTTGGCTCCTTCATAGGTAGCCTTTACGTGGCAAGGGCTGGGTATCGATACGCTTTTTAGATTTTGATAACTAACGACCTCAACACAATTTTAAATAACACGAATGGGTTGACAACATGAACTGAAGTAAATGAATCAATGCATTTCATTTAACATTATAATCTTTGATGGTCAATTTATTATATAATGTTTACAACGGAATCCGGCGTGGTCAAGTAGTAAGTGACAGGGATTTAGAACTTGGTCAATCAAAATTCGAGCCGGTTATTGTTGAGTGCCATTGGACAAGTCACATTCCCAGCCTTATACTGGTTTATTTACCAAGGGAGCATGCATATGTGAACTAGCTGTTACCATGACATTAGTGAAGTAATGATGAATAAGCTGTCAAACCGAAAACAAATAAACAAATCGTTATTGTACAAATTAAACTCGTAAATGCATATGTTACTTACTGCAAACATGTTATTTCAGGGTAAAGCATGGTTTAAACTCCTGTACATCAGGAAAGTTCATCTATGTAACTAGCTACATTTAATAAAAGTTATCACTTTGACCAGATCACATTGTTAAAACAATTTATTATATTCCTTAAATTTACTATTTCATGTTCAAGTCATAATTTAGTTGATCTGGAAACGTTTGTCTCGTACATCGGAATTATCAATCAACCATGCACTGGCCCGTATGATCCGAGATGACAAAGGTAATGTAGAAAACCCTTCCTCCACGGAGTAAAGCCATCGCGGGTCACCCATTAAAGCACAAACCGCGATGTACGTTGTGTATTCTTGTGAAAAATCAAACCACTCTACCAACGTCGCAATGAAAGCCTGCTTCTACGACTAGTCCGTAGGAGAATTAATTGTACCTATACCCCGTTTCCGTTACAGAACTGACTTTCGAAAGAGTTCAGACGAGCTAAAACAATATTGAATATGACTTCATTCTCTTTAGAAAGTGGCAACATTCTCAACTGTTTTCCATTTAGTTAATATTTATAAATTCGGATGTGATTATAATTAGAGTTGGATGATTTGGTATAAAATTAATGAAAGATACAGCAGGGCATTTGAATACATGATGTCTTCTTCTTTGATAAGTATAATGGGTATTTCGAGTATTATTTGTAAGATCGTGCGGTATGTTTTGTTGGTACATGTTCAAATATTTAGTCCATAATCTTGACCTCGCTGTTTGGTGAATAGATTCATATATGAATCAATGCACGTGACAAGGTCCACGTAGGCATTTGTTGATCAGTTCTAAAATTAGAAACTTGTCTGTTGATCAAAATGACGTAACAACGCATAACACTAGTTTGCTGGTTATTACAGGTATATTATTTTGTATTGCATACGATTTATTTTATTGTACATATGTATGTATGTTGATGTGTGTATTTGAAATAGTTCATGTAAAGGTTTCAAATGCATGTTTATATACCGATTGCTAAACAGTTGGTGATTATCGTGTCCATCTGTTCAGTATAATATTAATATCCACAGATTGCAGTATCAGTTAACAGCGGTGTGTAAGTAGAATGTGACCACTGTTAATCTTTATCAGAACATGTGGACCTCAGGATGATCTGTATCTCTAATGTTTACAAAAGCCAGCTTGTACATGCTATTCCTTTCTCACGCACTGTGTCTATCGTGGAGCATATCTGGTATCCTAAATGTTAAATGTTAAATGTATGTATCTTGCATATCTCTTGGAATATTGAATCATATTTTACACATATGTCATTTCTTGCTCTAAGTTTTGAAGCCATATTGTATATGAATGTCAATCATTATTTCTTTTCAAAGCCTCTGGATTGCGTGACGAACAACTTCAAACCTTTTATTCATGCATGAAGCTGAGCGAGCTGCGGTCATACTATGCTTTAATATGGAGCACAGCTGTTCCCTGCTGGCAATTTAAAGAAACATGTTTAATTAGAAAAAACGATTGCATGATATATGTTGTTGCAACGAATATACGTTTGTGTAAGGTATACATTTGCTGAAGGTGATCATAATTATATTGACTATAACTGTATTTACTGTCTGAATTAAAAGTACCGAACAGCAATACCGCCCTACCGGCCATGACCCTTGTCGTTATGCGCGATGTTCTGACCAATTTTAAACTGTGTATTCACGCCAAGAGGCAATGTTTATACTTAATGCTGGCAAGTTTGTCTTGATGCCGATCGACATATTTGTCATAGTATATTTTGCTTAAGCGATTAGCAGGATGGCTTTCTCAAAATGCATGTTCAGCCTTACACCAACGGTTTAATTGATTATGATAGTTCTGTTTTTCTTTTAATGAAAAGGTAGTTTCAATTATTCGCCACTTGAATCAATATACATAATTATATATTAATGTTTGAATACTGTAACGTACTTCGGATTAAAGCTTTCTTTGGGTAAATATGTGTATTTCACCTTACAAATAACCTGAAGTAAAGTGTTTGTTTATTATTGTGTCGCCCCTGTTGAAATGGTCAGCCATATCTGACTTATGAGACACATTTGTCTTGAAAACATTAGCATTTAACGTGGCTAACCCACCGGTCATATCAGAACGGAGCCTAGAATCGCAACTGGTATTCGAACATTCGACTTTCCGTTCCTGAGATGGAGCCCTAACCAATAGGCTATCGAGATTGGTACATGTATTTCCAACTAGCTAGTATTTCGTTGGTGTTATTCGGATACTTCCATGATACACTAAGATGAATTAAAACACACCAAAGTTTACTCTTTGAGATGAAATTTCCTGCAAGTTTGTCATATTGGATAAGCGATATTTGACCTGTTTCAGGTGTTGTCAGATAAACGCAATTACATCAACTGTTTCATGTCAAAGTAATTTAATCTTTAAATTATTGCCATCCATTCGGTATAATCGTCATACCTGTCACAAGTAAGGGTTTAAGAGATTGTCAGTGTTTCATTCGGCTGCAAAATATCCTCTGTCTTAACTTATTGATGTTGCTTATTTCAGTGAATAACAATGTAATAGTCTAACTACATCATGAAATAAAGGATATTCAAATCAAACGTTCTGTTTTCCAATACAAATGGATAATGGAGAGTCGACATGGTTTGAATCTCTGAAAGGATTTAGACGTTTTTCATATTGGCAAGTAGGAACAATATATACCAAGATAGGCCTGCATGGAATGTAGACTGATTTTGGTCTGCAATATTCACAATAAATACTCGCAAACAACGTTTACAAATGAGCCGTCCCGCGAGGGATTTTTTTTATAGTATCTGTGTAATGTATCGAGACAGATCAGGCTGCACAGTCCACGCATGTTAATCCGGGTCGGGAATAGAGTAATGGAACATAAAACAGAAAATACAGGAGGCGAAAAGTGTCTGTCAGGGTAAGCCTATGCGGCATGCTTAAGCTGATACGGGTCGATACTTTACAGTCCACAATGTTGGTGACGGCTCAACTGGTAATGATTGCTTTTCCTCCTTGGCGCTCAGGTGCGTGGAGTTAGCATAACGGCGTGGTGTTAGCATAACGGCGTGGAGTTAGTATAACGGCGTGGTGTTAGTATACCGGCGTGGTGTTAGCATAACGGCGTGGTGTTAGCATAACGGCGTGGTGTTAGCATAACGGCGTGGAGTTACCATAACGGCGTGGTGTTAGTATAACGATTAATGGTGTCAGAATTCAAGGATCGGAAGAACCGTTAACCTACCTAGGAAACGTTGTCATTGAACTGAAATCGCGTTTTGAAAGTGGCGTAAGATTTCACACAAACATACAAGCAAGTATATCTGTATCGTGTCTAGTGTTAATCTTTTATATGAGCTGTCCTATCCTATAGATTCGGTCCAATCAAATTCCATTGACAGTAGAAAATCCCCCAAATGAACAATAGTGTTTTATGTATATTTCGGGGTAATCAATTTTCTCTTACAAACTAGCGGATTCATTGAAAAATGTCCAACAGTTTAATGTCAAGTTCTTCTCATTTTCTGTTTCTAACATAGCATGTTTATGAAGGGATAAGTCGCTTTTATTTGTTGTCTCCGTTAAAAACTGCATTTTGCAAGTTTAATCATTACAACTTTTGCTTTATAATACTTTCTATTGTAAAAAGGCACAGGAAACGAGAAATGTGCATTCTGTTATTAAACTCAATCTCACAATATCTTCCAAGAAGCGTATCTCACCGCAATAGCTGTATAATGTTCACCGGCTTGATATCATCGAGGTCGTTACCTCGTCGTGATTTGTTACCCTTGGTAAACTCCTCCACAAACCTAGAAACGTTACGTGTCCTTGTGGGATACACATGGCCGAAGGACATACCGAAAGAAAATGAGACGTAGCAAATGTCGATAGAGAGTAAACAAAGTACATGTTATTATCAATCTTTTTTTTTTATAATATCACAAAGAAAACAATGTAACAGTTCAACACTTTCCCACATTTTCATCAGATAACACGTAAACAAGACTATGAAAATGCATTCTGTTAGTAATCGTAATCTGACAAAGACTTCCAAGATGCGTATCGCACCGCATTAGCTGTCTAATTTTCACTGACTATGATCTGATAGTGTCGTTGTACAAAGAGATTCGAAGTCGTTACCTCGTCGTGATTTCTCCTCCACAAACCGAAGAAACGTGACGTGCCATTGTGAGATACAAATGACCGATTTCAGGAATCATTTCTCTATACCTCTATCCCTCGCAGACGGAATGTGTCGGCCCGGGTCAGTCTGTGCAGACAGCGCAGGCTGATCTGGTCGATACATGACGCAGATGCCATTATGTTGTTTTTTTCGCGGGACGGCTCATATAATTAAACCATTGACCTTTAATCGATATCAGAAGTGTTTAACGTATTGCTTGGTAAAAACAATTTCTCTTAATGTACTTAATACACATTTTACTATTTGATTGTATTCACAAAAGACGATAGTTCTAGTAAGAAAGTGATTTTTAAATCATCTCATGAACATTTAGAGCTTATTAGCGAAAAGATAAATACTTAGGGGGATTGTTTTTATACTTCATGAGTATTCCTAATAATTTGATAAAAAACTAAAGAGCGTGATTTCATTGTAATTGATCTGGAAGGTATAACACCTTCATGAATAGCTCCCGTTGCTAATATCTCAGCATTGCAATTATCAACTACCCTGCCAAATTGAATTATGAATGCAGATGAATGTGTCGTCTCTTTAGTTTTGAAAATAATACTGTCAAAGAAGTGTACGAAAGATGAAACAAAAGATAAGAAATGAATACAGAGTTCTCGCTTCCATTCGAGGTTATTGATATTGATACATTTAGATTTAATCACGTTGACGTGTGTGCTCTGTTTACTTATCCTCTTTATTTTAAAACATATTTCACTTCGACATATTTGAGATACTTGGAATCATAGAGGTCTGGCACTTCTTTAAACAAAATAAACATGTGTGTGTGTGTGTGTGTGTGTGTCTCTCTCTCTCTCTCTCTCTCTCTCTCTCTCTCTCTCTCTCTC
>JAUELF010101760.1:0-15715 GCA_031471495.1 Clinocardium nuttallii | reverse complement strand
ACCTGATTAGTTGAGTTTGGTAAATGTTTAGTTTGAACTTATTTATTTTACATTGATTGCGAATCAAGCTTTTAAGCTTATTTTAATCACGCTCGAAGTCTGCTTCCTGGATACTTAACAAGTAGTCACGCCGTTGTTGTGGAGAAATTCCAAAGGCAGAAACCCCTCATCACGGGATTCGGACCCGTGACCTTTAGTACAAGAGGCTGACGCTCTAGATCCGTAACACCGTCTTCCACTGGTAAGTGTGAAAGTGAGTAAAATAAGATTAGGCCATTTAATACAATTACGAATGAATTATTATAATACTAACTGAGAAATAACCGTTATCATATTAAAATAACAGCTTTAATCTTTAAATGGATTGCATGTCAAACCGTCATTTATTGAAAATACATGTTTGGATCCTCTAATTAGTATCCAGGTGACAATCGTGTCTGACAGTGCGTGTATGATATGATACTAACTTGTTTATTAGGTAATTATTTTAAGTTGCGTGTTCCTTTTCTTTCCCCTTTCACCTATTGCAAAAATGTTGAGAGCCTAGTTTTGATGTTATCTTCACTAAATCTGAAATAAACCAAAATAAAATGACATATTTCAATTTATAATTTTAACATAATTAACTTGTTATATACATATGTACATATACAGTCAAAGTGAACCAGTAAAATAAATGTGTATTAATTCGATTGATTACATGTCACATCCTCATTGATTGAAAATACAGGGTTTGGTTTGATCAAAGACTTAATAATACATGAAGTAACACGTATTTAATTTGATATTTGATACATTAATTGTGACAATTGTGACAATCGTGTCTGACAGTGCGTGTATGATAAGAAAATAACGTGAACACGCAACTTAAAATGATTAGTTTAATTAAGTTCTTTTTACCAAATAAACACTTTTTCTTTTCCCCTTTCACCTAATGCAAACATGTTGAGAGCCTAGTTTTGATGTTATCTTCACTAAATCTGAAATAAACCAAAATGAAATAACATATTTTAAATGTACATTTCGAACAATAGAAAATGATGAATTCTATAATGTTCCAATATAATTTTAACATAATTTATCTTGTTAAATATATATGTACATTAGAAATTGTGTATGAAGTGTAAATGACATGTGTGAAACGTTTTGTTCCGGGGTGGGATGGGAGATAACAAAACCTTAATTATAATAATAATTTGAAGTTGCGTGTTCCTTTCTCTTTTACCATCTCTTTTAATGTTATCTTCATTAAATCTGTAATAAACCAATCGGCATTTTGAACTATAGAAAAGTATATATTTGATGATTTCTAATACTATTTTAACATAATAAATGTTTATATTGTTTGCTGTTTGTATTTGTATAATATGTACATATGTCACTATAGAAAAATGTTACTTACTTACTTACTTACTTACTTTATAAAGAAACATTTATTTTAAATCATCCCTGTTTACAATTACGAAGACATCTGAACGTAAGATAGCTACTGAAATAACAATCAAGATGACATCAGTAATACCGATTATCTAAACTACACGTTACCGGGGTCCTACTTAGACTGGCCGTAAGAACGTAAAACGGGCACCAGAATTTGAAATATTCATGAGTAGTTGTTCAATAAACTTTGAAAAATGCCGTGGCTTGGAACTTTCTACTATTTCGCTAGAGCAATTCTATCAGTGGCAACAATTGGCATTCAATGTTAACCCTGTTATAAATCTGTGCACATGGAAAGGATATGATAGTTCGCTAGCGTAATTTGTAGCCAAGTTATACTTCAAAATGAACAGATTTGTATTAGATACAAGTAACATATGTTTCAAAATCCCTTGAATCATAAGTGTCCGTATGTCTGTATTTGTGTTTATATATTTCTTTATGTCTTTAATTTTGTTTTTCTGTATATGGAATTCATTTTGTCATATATAGTTGTGTTCTCTGTCTATTCTTATGATTGTCAATGTGCCAATGTGTATATGACTGTCCTTCGATATGTATGGTTAGAGTATGTGTCACATCTATACGATATTTTCTCGGGTTATTTTTCCTTCTTTGTACATGTAAGTATGTTCAATAAGTTTTTTAACATTATCATTTTTCAGTGTGTAAATGGATGAAATAATGCAGTTATATATCTACACATTAATATACGTGTACAAAGCCGTTCAAGAAACAAAATGAAGACACTAACATATCTGTTAATACACTTACTTTAACCAGACCTAAACTTCGCCAATCTCATGATTGACACATATAGGCCCGCGCAGATTTATATTTTCTTCAGGCAATACAACTGTCGCTTACACAATCGTATATAGAGAAGCGGAGATTGTGATGAGTTGTCCGATGGTATAAAACCAAACGTTGGTTGTATCGTGCTATTAAAAAAACCAATCACGTGCTCATTAGTATTTGAGTGTATAGGGAAATTTTGAGACTACATGTTATGCGATATCGCATGATCTAATACAGTATAGCGAAGTCCTTTGTCTGATTTAAGTGCGATTGAATAACATAAAATATATAAATGTCATTAACATTAATTTGCATGGTAGTTTTTTTCATTTCACTAATATACTTATAAGGGCAGATGCTATTCAATGTTCGCATTCCCGGAATAAGCGTTGGCCAGCTAGGGTGATTTCTTCTAGCATCGATTCTCGGTACCTACGGTGAGCTTTAACAACACTGTATTTGTACTTTGTTCGAAAACTCGAATATTAAAGCGAAACAAAAGATGTTCGCGCGCAAGAGAGAGATCTAATAGATTGAGAAAGATACTATATATAGAGAGAGATAATAGAAGAGAGAGAGAGAGAGAGAGAAACATGCAGACAGACATAGTGTGCGAGATAGTAAGACAAGAAAGACAGAGAGAGATAAGAAGACAGGCAGACAGACAGAGTGTGCGAGTTCTTTGTTTTATAGGCGTTTTCTATAAGCAACATGCGTTTACATAACCAAGTGCGATAAACAGCTTACATCCCTAAGATCACCAATCTTCGGTCTTTATCTTCGATTTTGCGAAAGACAAAGCGTTGACAATATGGTTATTTAAAAAGGTTATTTTACTTTGTTTTGCACTGTTATTTAACAAAACCAAGTCAATCACTTTGTCTCATATAAATAAATTCTCAATAAACCTTTTGAACATAAAGTAGTATTTCGCAAAAGAGGTCATGTAATAGCCAAGTCTTAGAAATGGTTAATTACTTTAATAACTTAGGTACTGTTTTAAGCCACACGGGTTCTTTGTAATTAAATAATCAATACATTATTGGGAAATCGCTGAGCCATGAAAGTTTTACTTATAAATATCAGAGAAGTCGAACTATTATACAATTATTTGACGCTTTCGTTGAGCCAACTCTGAACTATGGGTGTCCTATTTGGTGGTTTAGTAAATCAAAGGACCTAGACCGACGAGTACATCTTAATTATGTAAACCAATTCTCGGCGTTAAAGCAATCTCTAGCAATGCAGCAATGTATGCAGATATTGGCCGTGTTCCATTATATATCACCAGATACGTTCTAATAATAAAGAATTTAATAAATTTACTACACACTAAGAACATTATACTTACAACAATCTATGAAAATGCATTATCTAAATGTTTGTTGGGTGCAATCAATTGGGTATCTAAGATTAAAACTTTACTAAATAACTTTGGTTTCTCTGAATATTGGAAATACCTAAGAAACATAAATGAAACACATGTTATCCCAATAATCAAAGAAAGGCTTATCGATTGTCTCAAGCAAACATAGTTTTCTGATATTGACAATAATCGAGTTCATAACTCGTTATATATTCGTGTCAAACCAAACTTTGGTGTTAAATAATGCATACAAATCATAAGCACTCAAAGGTACAGGAGTATGCTTACATGCTTCGAATTTCGTCACATAATCTACGCATAGTGTCAGGGAGATATGGCATAACTAGAGTAGATCGACATTGAAAGAGTCTGTACTGTATGCAGACGAGTATCACTTTGTACTAGAATGCATGGCATATAGCGAGATTTGACAAAATACATTAAGAAATACTATTACGTATGTCCTAGCATGTCAGAGTTCATAAGTTATTGAATACGTGCTTAAATAACCTCGGTCATTTTATAAACGTTGCAACAAAGCATAGACTTAAAATCGTTAATGTAGACACACACTTATTAAAGCCTATATTTTGTTATCTCTTTAACACTGATCAAGCAACAAAATAGATAAATGTCTCATGTTCCTATTACACTATTTAAGCGAAGTTGAAATCATAGCAGTTTATTCCCCAAAACAACTGCTTTTTTTTCTTTAACTAAGCAGGAAATTATGTATGTATTTATGTGTTTGCATTGCAAGATGCATGTATATGTTTACGTAAAATCTATGTCTACGGCATTAAAAACTGACTTCGTTTGGAGATGCTATTTTATTAACAAAGTGACAGACAGATTTAAGCTTCAAAGAGCTGCATTGAATAACGTGTTGAACATTGACATATAACACAATGTGCTAGATGTCATATCAACATGTACTACTAAACGGCTTGTATAAAACATCAACAGATTTCTGGAATCGCGCTGTTCGATAGTCTGAACAAAATATACCTTTGTCTGCAGTAAGGCTCTTTCGTATTTGCGTCATGTAGTCGTGCTTTTTGTTTCGTTCACGTATCAATCTAGAGGGAACCATGCAACGGCTAAGTCTAACCTTTCCCATATCATTATGCTTCAGCTGCATTGTCAACGACACATTCGAGAGTTTTTCATGAATGGCGTCTACTTTAACTTTATTTATTTACATCACTTACGAATCACTTTGTGGAAGACGGTGGTGCAGAAGACGAGCGTCGTCCTATCGTTGCAAATAGTTCGGGTTCGAGTCTGGTGATGTTCGGATTCTTATTTATAGATTTTTCCACACAAACGGCGCGAGTACTGGTCAAACTTTTGAAAGCAGACATCGTGCGTTTTGAATAAATCTATTCATATCCAACTATGAGAATCAGCGACTGTCAAAGATGGATAACCTACATTACGTGATCTTAAAGAGGAACATTCTAGATCTAGTTTTTTCTCTATAATTATATTATTTTGCAATTATTAAAAAGGCACTTATCAAGTTATCTAGAAAGATATCTCTTGAATATAAATATAGTGTTTGTATGTGTTTTATCTTAGTAATAATTGGGTCCTTTTTAACATTAAATACAGTCACTCAAATTTCGATCTTACATACATCTAAACCGTTTAAGATGTTCTTCAGTGAATTTCTTTTATGTTAAAATAAAAAATAAAAGGGCACGTATGGAATAATGTAGAGAATTTATTTACCTTTTATTTGACATATATATTTTATTAAAAATAGTAATAACAAATTGGTCTTTTTTAATATTTTCTACAAGTAATAAATAACATTTAGGTTTCCGTGATTGCTAGTGAGAGGTTCCGATGATTACTGAGCATTGTCGGAAGAATTAAATTGGGGCATGTTTCAACTTAATTGGTTTGTCGTCTGTATATTGTGTATTGTATACAGTCTATATGTTATAACACGACCGATAATGTAGATATTATATCTGCGCCACAGGTCAGCTTTGTCTATTCCGATTCTGACGATTTACATTTCCTGATAGATTAATTCAGAAACAGATATGTCTCTTATTAAGTATGTGACTTATGCGTGAGCGTTCGATTCTTAATAACAAAAATGGCAATTTCAAATATTATGAATTAAACAATTTGTGGAATTGAAATCCAATATTTGCCTATGATTACAAAAAAAGAAGGTACCAAAAACGAGATTTCAATTAATGGAATGTTATGACTGCGGTTTGCAAGATGATCCGGACAGTTCTCGGAAATGACCAAATAAATCCCTGACCTTAAAATCAAATTAAAAATAATCCGTCATGTTTTAGATATAGTAAATGATTAATTTAATATATAAAGTGGCATACATGACAGTTTGGTATCGAAGTGGTCTCGTTCGATTTTTATCTTTAAATAAAGTTCAGTCATAGCCCTTATCGAACGTTTTTATAAGGATTGTATAAGTAGCGCATATTTCCAAAGAGTAAACAAAAAGAGAATCCGCTACGCTATCGTCTTACACGAAATACTGCGATATCTCCATCGATGGTTTAAAACGTCTATTAGACATATAGTGTATAGACCATTCTACCTGAAACGTGCTAAATTGGTTGAGCAGTTCGAATCTACACCGTCTTCTAGTTTGTGTTGGTTCGGAAATTTCCAAACCAAACTACAAGGGCGTCACTTTGGAGGCATTTCAGGAAATGGATTAAGTGGTTTTTTAAGTGGTTGTTGACGTCACCAGCAATCATACGCTGACGTCAGAATCGGAAATATTAATGCCATAGTTTGAGAGTACAGAAAATAAGACGGGCATCACGCGATGATAGTACTTTGAAACATGAGTGGAGTATCGTTCGTAGATATAAACTCCGTTAATCATTTTTTTATGTTTTTTAAACCATTTTTATATCCGTTTAAATGGTGTACTAAGACAGAATAAAGGTAAAGATAAGCACTTGACTATCCTCTTAAAGCTCTCGAGCCATCTTACTAACGATGTTTTCTTTTATAGATATTCTACGTTATTAGTTATTTAGTTTGAATGGTGTTTTAAGCCGCTTTCTACAATTATTTAGTTATATCACGGCATTTCCTTGGGTAAGTTACTTATGTCCCTCGTTGGGTGTTCATTAAGACCAAAACATATTATTCAGTGTGTGTATCCCACATACTCATTTATTTTAGAATAGCTATATTTCTCCCGAATGACCTCACGTGGCTCTTAAATCAGCTCCCGGATCTCTAAAAAGCGCTCCTAAATGGGAGATCTTAAATGCGAATGCGGAGGTCTTAAATAAGCTCTCAGAGATCCTATATACGCCCCCGGAAATCCTATATGCCCACGCGACGTTCCCGAATGATCTCCCGGATATCCTTTTTGCGCACGCGGCGTTCCCGTATGAGCTTCCGAAGATCCTATTTGCGCATGAGACTTTCCCAAATGAGCTCTCTGAGCTCCTTTATGCCCTCGCGGCGTTCCGAAATATTAACCCGGAGCTCCCTTCATAAGTTTCCGGAGATTTTGAAGTGTACCGACAGTTAAGAACAAACGATAAAGCATAGATAGAAGCATCCATTCCTTATCAGGAACGAATTTTCAACCAATGAAGTTAAATCAGACAAGGACCGACGCCACTTAAGAGATGACCGTTACGACAACATTTAAAATAATGTTGCCTTATCAACCAATTACAACGTAACGTCGCAATTTTACCGGAAAGAACAATTTCTTGATTAGCAATAAAGTACCGAGATCGATAATGCTCTATCCTAGATGACGCGACTACATACGAGACGTATTCAAAAAGTAAAATAACAATTACGTGGAATTATAGTATTTTGGGAGTTCATTATTATACCTTTCAAGCATTTTCACAGATTTTATATAGAAGCTAAGTGAAATTGTATTACTCATGCTTTTTTCTTATAAGTAAAATGGGTAGTGAAGAGCAAGAGCAAGAGGAGGGAGAGCAGAAGGATGAGGAGTAGGAGGAGGTAACGGAGGAGCAGGAGGGGGAAGAGATGGATCGAGAGAAGAGACATGAGGAGGAACAGGAGAAAGAAGTAACCCCTTTCGTACGTACTCATCTGATCAATAAAATCGTCTCTTAATTTAAAATGATAACTGATGGGGATTTGTTAACTTTTAGATATCCCTCAATGAAAGTACCTTGTCAACTTTGTTAAAATTAATCTACGTAGAATGAGAACAATGCTTCGCCGTTTTGAACTATATCGTTCAGAAACACGGGTGTTTCGATAATGACGAAGGATTCTACGACGACAATGAGGGTGTCGACATTAATTTGCTCACTCTGCGAAATAAAGTGTAGAAGAGATACCGATGAAACGAACAGAAGTAATGACAAGTCCAATAACGCAGTGCTAAGTCTGCGGTAAAAGATTTAGCAACGCCTACAACTTGAAGCGTCACAAACAGTAAATACACGGGGATGATCCGAATTGTTTAATAAACCGAGGAACTCGGATATCAGAGAAAATTCATAAAGTTCATGATGCGCAGACACCGGATGGAACACTAAAGGTGCCGACTGCCCCAGAATGCATTCCAACGGAGAACATTTTTGTTTTCCAACATCCGTTTACCTGTATCGCGAGCGGACCAACGTCATGCGGCAAAACCTATTTTATAACCCGACTGTTACAGTCTATATATTTACATATATATCTATCTGGTTATACAAACTACGGCAGCCGCTTTACGACGTGATACGGGGAACCGTTTATCCGAAGGTCGAGTTTATTCAAGGCGTGCCTTGGAACCTAGAGTTATAAACGTCTTAATGCAAGATGATATGAGTACCGGAGCGGTGAATGATCCGAAAGTAACGGCTTTCTTTACGGAAGATAGTCACCATATAAATGTATCGGTGATCAGAACCTTTATTTTAGTAAAGACCCTACCCAGAGAAGAAACTGTCATTCTCTGGCATTATTCAATAATCCCGTGGACAGACAACCAATTATGACTATAGCAAGATACATGTACCCGAATAACCTTGAACAGCTCCTACGTCGTAACGAGGATGCCATTAAACGACCGTACCGTACCTGTTTATCGATTTGAAACGGACTAAACCGAAATCATGGCGCATGCGCACGAATTTACAAGATATTATAAGAGATCCCATCCCCAAACCGGCTTTAACGCGCTCGCCCGAACGTACCAACGGACATTCAGAAGCCATTCCAATGTCTTGCGACGACTGCGGGTCCGTTTTATGGAGCATTCCTCGCTTACTAAAACACGCCAAAGCTTGGTGCCCGATGAAACGAAACACGGAGGGAAGCGACGATGATCCGCAGAGATTGGTCGCTGGCCGACCACGGATGAAAGACCACAAAGACATAGAAGTAGTATCCGATGACGATGACATGGACGAAGGATTGGACGACGAAGCTACGAAAGAAGTATCCGATGACGAAGATAGCGGCTATACAGAGGTATTTAATCCCGAGGTAGAAAAGTAGAAGAGACATTTCGCCCTGAGGGCGGAAGGCAAAATAGGTCCAATCATAATCATCACTAGATCGGTGGGAAGTCTCGCGAACCGAAGATAGAATTTGTCACGCCGCTTGCTCAATATATAAAAATGGCTAAATCCTAACTCAAAAGCATGGCTATGAAAACGAGGACGAACATGTCGAAGATACCACGATTGAAATACGCGTATAAAAGTCGAAAGGACTTTTTGTTGAGGCCGCTCGGTATAATGTGTTATAAGTGAAGTCAACGCAATTCGTATCCATGTTGATATGGTGTATATTATGTGTTTACATCTGTATTTGTTTTTTATACGCATAAAATGTATTTGAATTTTAAACTCAATAATAAAAGAACTAAACAACAGATTCAGTTTTTATCAATTTATTAAACTTAAAACTTTCCGACCTGCAACAAATCTACAGCAAACCACTTTAAAAACATTGTGGTTTTATTTTAGAAAATGTTTTAATAGGAAAGTGTAATTATTTGATAGAATAGATAAAATGGATAATTGCTCAACATGTGTCTTCTGCAGAGGCGACATAAAGCATTTACATGCAGGAAACGATTAACCCTCTACCACTTATGTGAACATGGGTTAATACGTCATCTGGTATGCCATTGTATCAGAAATATTAGTGTATTTTGTGTGTGTAAAAACGTAACTTTTTTGCGATATTCACACTTTGCCTACATATCATGAAGACAAACATTCTGACAAAGTCTGAGTATTTTCAAGTTAGAAATGCTGACTCAAGTTTTAACAAGACTTTACTTTCATTTGACTTAGTGACCTAGCTTTTGACACAATATGGTCCATATTCAAACTTGACACTCTGACATAATCTGAAGCTGCTGAAGCAAACATTACAGCCTGTATAGAGTTAAAAATATGTTATTCGAACTTGGCCTACATATCATCAAGATAATCATTCTGCTAAAGTTTCAACATGTTCAAGTAAGACAATGCGGCCTCTAGAGTGTTAACAAGATACTCCTTCAATTTGAAATAGTTACCTAGGTTTTTATCTCATATGGCGCAGTTTCGAACTTGTCCAATATTTAATAGAAATGAATTATCTGATTAACCTTCATGAATATCGGATGCATGCAAAGTACAGCCTGTCGAGTGTTAACAAAGCAATAGTTGATGATGCACGACGGACTGACTACGGACAAACTATGATCACAATTGCTCACGTTGAGCACTTCGTACTCGGGAAAGATAAATATCTTTTATTTTCTTATTGCCAGTTCAGACTACTTTTTTCGGCGTAAGCTGTCTTACGCCAGTTTTGACCTAGATATTAAACAAATGATCTAGATTGAAGACCAATTAATGTTGTATTTAATTAATACTGTCGAACAAATAAAGAAAATGAAACGTTCTGATTGGTTCATAGTTCAGTTGGCGATCATGCGGGAGGCAATAATAAGGCGAAGTTTTAAAATGAAATGTTCTTTATACTGACCTTTAATTGTTTTCCTTAAGAAATAAATTTCAGTGAAAACGTATGAAATTTCAGATTTAATAGCAACCTATTAATTATTATTAAAACATGATAAGTTTTCAGTTATCGTCAATTGTAACTTATACTCCCATCGGGAGCCTCGCGTAATCTCCTGTCATGTAACGTATTCTCAGCCTTGATAATACATCCATAGAAAAAGAAGCTGGATGGAGATGGCCGTTTAGCATTTGGTAAACACATAGATTATTGCGCAAACTTTATAATGTTCTAATTTTAAACAGTGTTTTCTCATATTGATCGCCGTTTATCTTTTTTAAAGATATTTCTTATTTATTATGCCTCTACTTAGCAATTTATTCCTTTCTTTCAGTCTATTTTAACCTATCTTAAAATTGAATTGTCTACAATATTCACATATTCCCACATACAACATAGCTGCAACAAACGACTTTGAAAACTTCTTGATAAAAATACTGATGATCTCAATTAATTTAATAGAGTTGAAAACATTGTGGCATAAGGATAAATGTTTTCAAGACTTGTGTGCTGGAGAGACAGCAGAAAGTCTCAACATGAGGACAATTGTTAAGCCTTTACCACTTACAGACTACTTTTGATGTAGCATCTGTATGTGGAAAAGGGTTAAATATGAATCTTAATATGATTTATCTTATCTTAATTTTTTTCTTGAATCATTGATTATCTAAAGATGCACACTACTGCTGTCCACAGTTAAATAGTATTTATTCTTTCCAAAGACTAAATGCCAAAAGTGCCCGAAGTGTATATTGTCTCTGCTTATTGAAGCTGTTTCCTTCCTTCAATGCAATCTAGAATGTTAGGCTTATCACCCTAAGCACAAATATATCCGGCTAAGTAAAACCTCTCACAGTCATGATTTAATCACCGAGCAAAAACTAATTGATAAATATTAGAAATCCTAGTTATGTGTAATACAATTGGTCACTAAATGAGGTACAATGCAGCCTGTCTTTCTCAGGATTGACTTAGAATAAAAAATCCATAGTGTTTTAGGTGTGAATTCTTTCTCAGATTCACTTTCTTATCTCTAACTTTTAAATATGATTTAATGTCCAAGCCTTAGGGTGTGATAAGTTATAAATTTGAAGCTGTTGAAGTATTCAAAGGCATAACAACCAAATGTTGTGATTTAGAACCGAGCAACCCGGGTTCGATCCCCAGTTGATGTGATGCGGTCTCATTGGCAAGGCACATATAGCCTAGTACAGGTTTGTTTACTCAGGGATCATGCATAAGTGGACAGTCGACGTGGTATAACTGAAATAATGTTGAAAATGGCAACAATCCAAACAAAGCAAACAAAGTAGGAGACAGCGTCATACACTGATTAATCATCATACAGACGATTCTTGTCAGCTGAAAAAGTTGCTTTAAACAATGATTTTCTACTTTTGGAACACTGTTTTCGATTTACTTCCATTTATAGAGCATTTCCGTGTTTTTGTCAGGATGTTTTTAAAGTCGTCTGCTGCATATTTGCTGTATGTAGGAAACGGTTAATACAGTCACATTTGTTTATTTTGAATCAGTGTAGTATATAACCAACAACAATTACAATTTGTCTTTCATTGTTTTGCAAAGGAAACACGATGTTTTATTTATACATGTCATGTATTTTGTTGTACGAAATTGCAGTGGTGCGAACTCAACGAGTTCATAAACATCGTTTACAACATGCCAGTCCGAAAACTCGTTCATTTTTCATTTATTTCCTTCTTTGTTAAACTAGGAATTGTAACTATTTCGTAAAAATCTTTCACACGGAAATTACAAAGTACCTTTATGGCCTGAGGTATCAACTTAAAGAAAATACAGAAAGACTAGACGACATCAATTTTAAATGCTTTTGACATACCACTTTATACACATAACCAAAATGGCGACTCCCATGGATTTAAAGAGTTTCATTTAAGAAAGCTTCATGGGTTAAGAAAAAAGAAATGTTCACACCTGATACAATTTCTTTTTCGTGATATGTCTATAGATGCTTCCTACTTTGTGTATTTATCGGACTTATTAGGCCTGTTTGGATATGGGATATGAGTGGACCTTTATGTATTTGATGCGTGTGGGGATCATACACATTACACTACACAGCGTATATATTCTATAACAAGTTTATATGAAGGACTCTAGTGCACTTAAATTTGGCGTCATTCATGTTGATCTCACCTTAGTTTGCTTGTAATGACATGGCCCCATTTGACGTTTCGCCAAAATGAAGTGTTACGGAAATGATAGGACGTCGTCATGGCTACGGTACAGTCAAAATTTATCTTTCATTGGTCTGTTCGTACGTCTGACACCACACATATAGTGACACTAGTCTTTACGTACGCCTGACACCACATATACATGTAAAGTAACACTGGTCTGTTCGTAAGTCTGACACCACATATAGAGGAACACTGATCTGTTCGTGCGTCTATCATGACCAGCAGTGTAACACTGGTCTTTACGTACGTCCGACACAACAGACAGAGTTCATGTAGCATTGGTCTTTACGAAAATCGGACACCGCATACAGATTAACACTGGTATGTACATCAAATTTATTACAACAGACTGATCGACACTTGTCTCTACGTCAGTTTGATACAACATGCAGATCGACACTGGTCTGTACGTCAGTTTGATACCACTGACATATCGACATGTGTCTGTACTTCAGTTTGATACCACTGACAGATTGACACTTGGATGTACGTCAGTTTTTATACCACTGACATATCTACATTTGTCTGTACGTCAGTTTGATACCATAGACAGAACGGCACTTGGCTGTACGTCAGTTTGATACGACAGACAGATCGACACCTGTCTTTACGTCAGTTTGATACAACATGTATATCGATTCTTGGTTATACGTCAGTTTGATATCACAGACAGATCGACACTTTTCTGTACGTCAGTTTGATACAACATGCAGATCGACACTTGGTTATACGTCACTTTGATACCGCAGACAGATCTACACTGGTGTATACGTCACTTTGATACCACAGACATATCGACACTGGTCTGTACGTCAGTTTGATACTCTATGCCGATCGACACTAGTATATACGTCACTCTGATACCACAGACATATCGACACTGGTCTGTACGTCAGTTTGATACCGCTGAAAGATCGACACTTGGCTATACGTCAGTCTGATACCACATACAGATCGACACGGGTCTGTACGTCAGTTTGATACCACAGACAGATCTACACTTGTATGTACGTCAGTTTAATACCATAGACAGATCGACACTTGTCTGTACTTCAGTTCGATACCACAGACAGATCGAAATTTGTGTCTGTATGCCAGTTTGACACCTGAAACCGATCGATACTGGTATATACGTCAGTTTAATACCACATACATGTCGAAACTGGTCTGTACGTTAGTTGAATACAGTATTGCAGCGTGTACAGGTAGAAGGTTTGAAATCACTTTGGTTGTCAATTTAAAGATCAAATATACGTTCACGGACATTTATGAAGTTTGGACGGTCTTAATTATGATGCATACATTAACAGTAGTTTATTTCCATAGTTATGCATCCATATCTCGAAATAGTATATCACAGGACGTACACACGAGAAATATGAGCGGTACGGATCGAAAAGTAACCAATATAGCATTTTACTCGCTGCTTTAACATGGTTTGCCTCGTACGGACAGACTTACGCTTAAAGGCTTGGCATAAATATGTAGGGGAATTAGTGTGCATACAAATATGCAGAAAGAAATCCTTAAAACTAATAACCAGGCACCCTCCGACACCAAACACTAACTGAATGTTGATTACATCGGTCCAACAGGGTATACCTAAGTTCCAGCTATCTGGACTCTCAAACCTACAGTCAGAGCTAGACCTATAGCTAAAATAACATTTCTTGAAACGGCTGGTTTTCTGTAGAAACTAATACTGTACATAGATTGACTTGATTTGTCTTTAGGATTTTCGACGGGGCACATAATAATGCCTAATATGTTCGGTTTTAACTTATTACAGTTTATACAGATGGAAGAACGCATATACGCACAATTATTTGTTTATATCGCGAACATGGGACGGTGTCTAAATAGTATTACTTTTACAAATCTAAATCGCATTAAATTAGTCTGGCTAAGCACGACTATAGTGTGAGAATTGTAAGATGTTAGTAAATCGCGCGCTCTGACGATTCTCAGGCTTTAACAGACAGACGGTGGGAACCCGTTATTCCAAATAAGGGTATTCCATCTATTAAATGCAAACAAAGTCCTCCAACAGCATAGCACATCCCCCACACCTGGTGTTTGTCGAAATTGTTACGTATGTTGCTATCGCATTAATAGCAAATAACTAAATATACAACAAGTTTTCGTTAACTCTACAGTGGACCATTACATACTAATTTTTGAAATAAATACATAGAGATTATTCAACTTATTTTTATATTTAATTATTATTTTTTCATTACGCGTCTTCCACTATATTTTATGTTTACTTTTTCGTTCACCGAGATATCCTTATCTTTGATGGATAAACATGTAATAAAAACACATAAATAACGAATGTACATTCAGAGTGTGAATGGTTAAAAGGTTGATCTAATAAAAGGTTATCTATAGTAATGTTTAATTATTACAGCATTTTAAAAGGGTGCAACAATAGTACATTCCGACTTGCATTCATAACTCGACGAATTTGCAGGAGACGACTTTTAAAAACATGTAACAAATTGGGAAAGTGCTCATAATGAGCAACTTTCGCCTTTGTCACAATGTTTTCAACTCTATTAAATGATTTAACTCTCATTTATGGAGATATTTCACATACTTGCCAATATGTTTTCGAAGTCGTCTGCTGCATAATTGTCGTGTATGGGAAATACTATACTAACACAACAGCTGTTTCAGACGCGATGGGATTTTGTTCCTCCCCCGGTTTAGCATCATATAAAGCGGTATTGCATTGAAACCTTTATATACAATTCCATTTTCACTCTTCGTAATGTATCGATCCAGATCAGCCATGTCGACACATTCCGTCTTAGGGGGATAGAGGTATAGAGTAATGATTCCTGAAACAGAAAATCCACAGGAGGCGAAAAGT
>JAUELF010101650.1:0-15723 GCA_031471495.1 Clinocardium nuttallii | reverse complement strand
GAATAAAGCCGGGAACCGATCGTGAAGATGGCTTTCTCTAACCCTCAACAAAAAAGTAGTGTCAATTATCAGTCAATTTAACTGCATTTTCGAAAACATTATTGAATCAAGATATCTGAATTTTGAAAAGGGGCTATTAAATTCGGAAAAAGGACTGTTAAAAGGCAGCATTAGTGGCTCAAATAAGACGTTTATGATTTTGCGTTGAAGACTGAATTATATATTCATAATTAATGTATGAAAATATACCAAATTGTTACATGTTTCAATCATAAAGAACACAAATCTTAAGAAACGAAATAATACTGACACTATTAAAATTCATACAATATTATGTTCCTTAAAATTTCGTTTAATTATTCCTGCACAGGCGTCAGAAACCGTTTGTAATATTGAAAGGGATGCTTACATGGGTTGAATATCTCTAAATGAGCCGTCTCGCGAGAAAACCACCATTGTGGAATTTGCGTAAAGTAACGACATGGATCAGCCTAAGCAACCCGCACAGGCTAACCCGGACATACACTGTTTGCCTCTTGTGGATATTCTGTTTCAGGAATCATTATTTTACACCTCTATCCCTGGGAGACGGAATGTGTCGGCCCGGATCAGTCTGGGAGGACAGCGCAGGATGATCTGGTCGATACATTAAGCAGATGCCATTATGTTGGTTTTCTCGCGGGACGGCTCAAATATATAAACATAACTGAATATGGGACAACCCTCTGTTATGCTATTGTTTACAAACAAAATCATAATTAAAGCTATAGATCTATAAATAAACAAATATTTAGATCAACTTAATATTCCACTTTTTGTTTTTTCTAAATTGGTTTAGAGTTTTGAAGTTTCAATTATCTTAAAATAAATTAATTTAGATACTTTATATGATAAAAACTCTTTAAATATCGAATTTCCTTGAACACTTGGTCGAAAATGCGATAGTTAAAGAGTTGTTATCATATAGTGTTTACCGACTTTCTTCCCTTTGGAAGACATAATTAGCAAAGTATTAATTTAAATAGATATTTCTATTTGACGGTTTCAATATTCTTATTGCTATAAAACTCTACAGGGTGGCTGAAGGACACTGATTGTTTGCTTGTTTTGTAAAGGGTTAACGCCGTTTTCAACATTATTTCAGTTATATCACGGCGACATTCATGATCCATGGGTAAACTTACCAGTACTAGGCTAGGAAATGTGCCTTGCCCAAGGGCAATCTACAATGACCAGAGGTCCGCCACTGGGGATCAAACCCGGGAAGTACAATGAGGACACTGATCCAATCGTAATGACACATACGCTGATTATGATAAAAACATGTCGTTATGTTTTACCGTATAATCCTAATAACGTGTCCCAAGTGCAAATACAGTTTCCGTCACTTCGCAGTCTTCAGTCAATACAAGGATTTTCAACTGAGAACAATATTTGCTTATAATTTAAGAAAAACTTACAATAAAAAACCACATATTAAAGCGTTTGCTCTTAATGTGTTCATTCACTTGAGGTTGTCGAAAAATAAAAGGACGACGAATTCTGAATTCGATGAACTTAAATTATTTATGTTATGATTTATATATGAGAATCCGAACACAATATGGCGCATGTGGAAAAGGATCAAAGTGCCAAAACCACTTCACGAAAATCAGAAAAAATCGCTGTTTATCATAAAAGACCGTTCAGCTGTTACTTTTTCTTCTTTTTACTTTACATAATTGCCTATTTGAGAGAACCCCACGAGGGAACAAATTGCTTAGACATGATTTGCAAGTCCATATTGTCAGCCGAAAAGTAAGAAATGGAAATTGTAAATATGAAATAATTGCTTTTACAGTGCGTGTTAATTCAAAACTGTCGCCAGCCTGTCTGGTCATTGGAAACATATTCATGAAATGCACTCATTTCAAAGAGCGTAGACCCTAATAAATCAAAATGATCTTTAATGTTAAGGACCGACATCAGGATATTTGTATCTGCATTTCCAGTCTTATTAAAACTATGCATAGTGTGATTTATTGGGTTTAACAGGTTTTTTCTAACTTTCTCAAAGCAGTATTCCACAGAACAGGCTTTCCAAGCAACTCGCTTGACACACCACACCGACAGCCCAATGGATGTAGACGATTGACGCCTGTTACCGTGACGTTTGTTAAACGTTGGCCGAGCAGGGCGTTGAACTCACAATAATGGATTGACAGCCTGCGTCACTACCGTGAATATGGTGATTATGAAATCCGTGTATTTAATGTAATAAAACAAATACGTTGATCTCACTGTGATGGTTGCCAAAGATAACAGGCTGCTATCATTTATCGCTTTGAAATGATAGGAACCCTGTGGAAAGGAAATAGATTACATTAATTTTATCCTAAATACCGGAGGAGAGGGTTCTGCCTTCGGGATTATTCCACACAACCGGCACACGTAATGGCTATGTATGTCTACGGGAAGCAGACATTGAGCCTGATTAATATAATCTTAAAGCTTGTTTCACAATCGATGTAAAATACCAGATCTCTCGGCCAAAACGGGGTGTAGACTATTTATATAATATAATGGATATGTTTATATACTATAATCGTAAATGTATTACAATTTCATTTTTTCTTCATCATTTGAATTTTATATTTACTGAATAATATAAATTTCATATTTTAACCATATTATTCAAACACAGAGGGAACTCCAGTATATAATATGATATATGAGATGCAGCCAGTCTGGGGCTCGAACTCGGGACCTTTCCCTGTCAGGCCGAGTAACATATATACATATTGAACTAACCGGGTCGCTTACATGTTATGTTATCTCTCTCAGTGTGTTCAAGTTTTAATCGATAATGCAAATACATGTATCACTCGAGAATGTTGACCTGATCCTGTCTTTATGCAAATGTATGTATTGTCATGTGTATATTTATATATATATATACATTACCATCAGAGGGACAGGTCTACTAACAGTCAATCTGTTTCATGATAACACACAAATGATGCACAATTTATTTTATTATATTTTAAAAACGCACTTGTACATCGTACTAGTTTGAGTAACCTCATGAAAGTTGGTGTCTTATTGAAGTAAATTATCGTCTCTTTAGAGGTACAAGGAGTTATAGTGTGCTTGTCAAAAGATTCATTTAGACTGTTGTGAATCTTCACAATATGCATATGCATATATAGGTTTTCAGAAATGACAAGGGAGGATGACTTATTATGAGAAAGAAATAAATCTAGATGTTTTGAACATATTACAATTGTGGTTGTTGACACACACTAATAAATGACACATCTAAAATGGAATAATTATTCCGATGTTTTAACTATTTGCAGTTTTTTTAAATTCCACTCGCATTTTAGTTTTTTGTCTTATTTACGAAGACAAAAAGAGTCCCTGTTAGTCTTGCTGCATGTCACTGTTATGTGTCAATATCGAGTTAAAAATCATGTCGAATTTTCCTTTGAATTGCAATTTTAACTTACTAAATGTTATTTTTATGTTCAAAGAGATGTCTTGCTTTGTGTAGAATTCATTTAATTATGTTAAATGATCCATGTTTAAATAAAATAGGAACTGTTTTTAAGCTAAATATAGATATTGTTGTGCTGTAGGTTTCGTGACCTTAACATCAATTTTCGCGCATGAGCATTTCGATATGAAAAGCGAGTGGTCACAATATTTACGTTTTAGTTTAGATATAAGAACAACTTTGAAAACATGTCTCAAATACATGTCTGTTTCGACCGTGAACGTCTTAAAGCTATCTCTTCAGTTCGCAACCTACTTTCGTGTAATTGGAAGTAAAATGAAAACTGAGAAAACTTGACTTGTATGTCGCTCTAAAAATTGATTTCTTATGTCACGAAAAGAGTGCAAGGGCCGAGTGTAGGAGAAAGAAAGATATGCGTGCGATGTTACTGTGTACAGTCTATTATCGATGCCTCGATAAACATAAACAAAAATAAGAAATATTTTGAAAATATGTCGCAAATATATTCTTGTTTCGGTCGTGAATTTGGCTCTTACAGAATAAAATGTAGAATAAATGTAGAGAAAGTCGTTACGTGTTTTTGTAGAATTACCTCCCTTTATTAAAAATAATTAAAAAAAGTTCTTCTTTATTAGTTATTATAGATCATGCGATACAAAAACACACACCAAATACAATGCTGTTAGAAATATATAATAATGATATGCAAAGATCAGTTCAATGCCGTACTTAAATTTTAATTTTTCATTCGAAACCTGTAGAAGATTTTTTATATGAAAAAAGGAAAACGTAGGTAGGCAACAATTCGCTAAGGACATATTATAAGTTGTCTATCGTCAATAATGCATTTGTGTTAAGAAATAAATTAAATAAATTAATGTAGTCTTTTCCGGCGACATTGATGCCTTGCATCAACTTTCTCTTGTCAATACTATTGGTCCATTAATTATGACACCAGCGAGTCAGTCGTCATGCTAACCACACAGGCCTGAGAGCAAAGTAGGGAACGCCATTAGTATCATTGTCTTGGAACTTTCAAAGGTGGTGTCGAAAACATTACTGTGAACTATGTCATCATTCCTATGAAACATAACATCTTTAGAACAAAACAAACTAACAAAACATCCCTGCTTTCAACTCATGTATTAATCATTTGAAAATCAAGATAAATGTAGAACAAGGAAGCGCTTTAAAATACCAACCAGATCTACACATTAGGAAGTGAATAACATTTACGAACCTTTGATAAAACTTCACATGTTTCATACCGATTGAATCAGTCTGATCCTTATTTACTCTTTTTTTCTACTTTTTACGTTCATTTTTCCCCGTCATCATTATCATTATATTCTCCTTCTAATTATTCTCTATAACATAGCAAACATTGCAAGGATATTGAAATGCATGGCATATTACACATTCGAAATAGACGACATATATGCGAAAGTTTTATTTGTTGTTTGTATTGTACAATGTATGAAATAAATGTCATATTAAAGTATTTGTTATGATCGGGCCGTGGATCGAACCTTTGACCTCCCTCACACAAGCTTGAGTCTCTTCCACTACACAGTCGAGAGGGTCAAAATACTTATTTTACACTTGCTCATGTGCAAACACCTTTTGATAAATCTGCTGCAGACAATTTTTGAAACATTGCGACAAAAGAAGAAATCAATTTGTTCTCTTTTCAATGTTATTCAATGAACATACTTAAATTTACAGATCTTTTTGTTTACCAAAGTCGTAGTCTGCAGCTTCATCGCTGAAAACATAATATTATACGAAACAACGTTTGCTGTAGAGTTTCAATAACTGAAGTCGAGTAAAGCACCGTACAGCGTCCACTTCGAGTGTTTCAAGTTTTTATTCCTCCATTAATGTCCGAGTGTTTCAAGTTTTGATTCCTCCATTAATGTCCGAGTTTTGATATTTATTTGACAGTATTAGCGTGGACATGGGGAGCTTGACCACACCTTATAAATTATTCCAGCTCGTAATTTTCCGTATCGATTACTGACGCTTCATCTTGAATCTTTTTGTCATCATTATCTCTTATAATGATAGGAGCAGGTGTCAGTTTAACCCTTTTCAACATACAGACGCTTTTCGACGTGTCTGAAGCAGACGACATTTGAAATCATTGTGGTAAAAAGAGGAACGGTGCATAATGAGTGTTTTTGCCTTTTGTCACAATGTTTTTAACTTTATTCAATAAATATTTGAAATTTAATTTACAGATAATTTTCATTGTTTTGAAAACAATTTTTCGAAGTCGTCTGCTCCAGATTTACTATACTGGGGTCAGGGTTAATAGATTGCCCCTGCAGCAGGAGATCCTACATCCTTAGACAACAGCTTTATTGATTCTCGTTAAACCCTTTATAACAAACAATCGATCTTCAACAGAGGTCCTTGAAAATATCTAGACAATACATGGATTAGTTATATTTTAATCTAGTTGAAAACTGTATTTCGAAAAGGAAAAAGGTCGTCATTATAAACATGTTTTTCATGTTCCCGCTTTGTTTTCAAACACCGTACGCTGCGGATGCGTCTGCAAATGGGAAAGGGTTAACGATAGTTCGCTCAAATATAGCAGTTTTGCAGGACGTTTGTGATGCTACAATAAAACATTTTGATAAGACTTGGAAAACACATCGACTGATCTTGATCTTAACTGGGCGCAACGTATGGAAGGTCGGTTTTCATATAACGTAGACAATCAATGAAAACATCCACTCACCGCATCAACCACTTTTCTGGAGGGTTTAACAAGAGAAGTAAACTGTTCATTTAATTATTTGAAAATGGTAACTGTCCTCTGCGTTTTTAGGGAATCGGGAGTTATCTCCCATATTGAATTGTTGTTGTAAGATATAATCGAGGGAAGACAATCGAAGAAAATCCATGAATGTTTTAGTTTATTCTCGACATCGATCGAACAACCCTTGTTCTGGTAACATCTATCATCACCGTTTTATTTCGACAAGTTCTTACACACTCATGGGCTTACTGTTCAATATTACAATTCGAACACCGAGAAGAGAATAAAGTAGACCAAGATATTTGGCAAATATTATATTATTAATTCTTTTGGTGTTTTACGTCGCTCAACTTTTTTTCAGTCATATCATGGCGTAATTTGTGTAAGTTGTCCTTTGATCCTGACACCAGTCAGTCAGTCGTAATGCTAACCCAACAATCTAGGATGTCAATGTGGAAGGTCAGTACTACCATTTGTTCTCCTTTGGAATGACGCGGCCAGGGATCGAAACCACGACCAATCGCGCCGAAGTGGTCACCTTCGAAGCGGGCTGTCATACTAATAAAGTTCAGTTATCAAATCAATGAAAGCCCTTTTAGAGAAAAATATACAAGTTCATTTCTGGAAGAGTGGAAAAAACTACTTCTGATACATGTACAATCGTGAAACGTTATTGGAAAATGCAGAAGTTCTCGTGTTGGTAGATTTATCTGTTTTCACACATAATCTTCAAATACCTCGACCTGATAAGTTTTCTGAAATTCTTAAGGAAAGGTAGTTTGGTTCAGAGTAGATGTTTTGTTGATTTTGTTGTTAAAGAGTTGTACACAAGTCGGTTAATTAACTAATGTTAGGGTTACGAAAGCGCCGAGTCTATTCAATACTATCAAATGAGTAATATTGTATTCCATAAAATCAGTTTTCTTAACTCCTTCATCGCCGAATTTCTTAAAGTCGACTCATCGATGTTGCAAATTGGATCACACCATTTTTCGTCCAACAGAACAGTTGGTAAAATCAAATTTCTAAGCGGCAAACAATGAAGATTTCGGGATACAGTTCGTTATGAGCTGTTTCATCTGAATCTGTATTGTTTACAAAAGCATTTAATTGCCTTTGACAGCAAAAGTTTTAAGAAATGTATATCAACGTATGGTAAAATAAATTTGCGCGAATTGTCTCAGGTTTGGAGCGAGATGTCTGGATCCCAACATAGGCATTGAATGCATGATATATTTGCATAGAAGCTGGTATAAAGTTGTCAAAACTAGTTAGGTAGCATGAACACGAAATTTTTTAGAAATTCTAGACATGGTATTCCCCCCTGGTTATGGGACAGTTAAAATTTAATAGCAAAATGTGCCCGCTAATCGGTATTATATTGAAATATAACGGAAACAGACCACCTGAGCTTGTCTTATCTCATTTAAAACACTGCAGATGCAAAGAATGACAGAACATTGCTATGGTAATCCTTTACATAATTCAGGCTATCATTGACGCCTTTGCAGCAGACATCTTTTTAACCCCTATTTCCAACAAAGAAAACATCTGCAGCAGACGACTTTGATAAGCTAAGACAGAGACACGGAAACATTCAATTAATTAAAGTGATATTAATTTATTGAAAATATTGAAAGGAAAACAATGCTCATTATGAGCAATTTCTCCATTTGGTTTCAATGTTTTCAAAATTCGTCTGCTGCAGAAGAGAGTACTATTAACGTATATTTGTTTTTATGTTACTTTTATACCAATATCATGCTCCCCATTTTTCAAATTATGAGATATGACAATAGTTTCCTCGGATGTTTACTATGCAATTCATATCAGTTACACGATTCAATCCAAATATATATTATTTGAAGTTAATACACTGTATCAAATTATAGTAGTTTATCCCCAAAACACTGATTTCTTTCTTTTCTTAAATGACCGTGAAACTTTGTTCTTCTTTATTTGTTTGTATATATGCATATGTAAATAAAAGCTATGCCTATGATATTTCAATTATTGGCTAATAGTCTATGACCAAAGGCAGGCAGTTGCTTGGTGCGAAAAAGTCGGGAAACATATGTGTATGCATAGGTGAACTGGCAGCCGTGACAAGGAAAGAACAATTGCAAGATACAAGATGCATATGGGCGAATATAAAGATTTCGCCAATAATACCTGATTTGCAGTTATACTTATAGTAATAATTCCTTACTTGGCATTTAGGGTAACAGGAATAGCATTAGGACGGACGGACGAATTATACCGGCAGTACTGGAAAGCCACCGATATAACTACTGAAACACCATTTCAGCAAACTCTAGATTTCAAAGTACAAGATGTATAATGTCAAATTGGCTTTTACAATACAAATTAAAACACAATTAATTACATGCACACATATATGGTTTCGGTATTTTTTCACCAGAATAAACCGCAGGTTTTTTGAAAACGACAAGATGGCGAAATAATTCTGACAATAAGTTATGATCGGTATATTTCCGTCGTCCGGCAACATTTTGCTTGTAGTCCCCAAAGTTCAAAGTTGTTCAATGAATTGCAAAGCATGTAAAACACTTGTTGCCGTATGGCAACGCTTGTGAGACCCTCTACCAAGAATCTATTAGATCATTTCGACCGATTGAAAAACATGGCTTCCAGTGGGCGGAGCTTATTTTCCTTGTAATATGTACATGTATTGTGAACTATAAAAATCTTTTTGTCCAAAAATACTGGCTTTATTTGAAAATAATTCAGCACAAAAAATTCCATGGGGAATCTCTGGCCCGCTCCTTTAATCACCTGTTTTTCATAGAGGGATATATGTAAAACTTTGAAAATCTTCTTATCTGAAACAGACCTATTAGTTTCCTCATGTCACATTAATTTGACAAAATACTAAGCTTACTTGATCGTATTACAGACCATATATCATAACTCAGAGGAGCGTTCCAGGGTCATCGTGGCCCTCTTGTGTCGTCAACTGGACACTAGTTATTATTATTATCGGAAGTGATAACCTACTATGCGACATCAAACGTTGATAATACAACACCCCTTGTATAATCAAGGGAGATAATTATTATTCAAGATTTCCGCAATTAAATCCAAACATTTATTGTTGATGTCGTCATTATCATAATTGACTAGTGTTAATTTTATGATAGATAAATAAGTTAAAACTTATGGAGATCAATGGCCGTTCTACGTGAAGACTGTACTTCTCTAATCGCATTGGAATCAGACCAAAATCAGTGACTTCGCTTTAAATACGCATGAGCAGGTGCTCGTATTTCCGTCCAATGAAGTCGCACGATACCATCAACTTCCGGTCTGGCTAGCATCAGCGTTATACAATTTGAATATTCGACCATCACCACTTCTATAGACAGTCAATAGTACTATAGGTCCGTTGGCTAATGCATCAAAGTTAAGACCTAGTTGTAATGGGATTGGCACCCCTCTTGCTTACACCGAATTGGAAGTGAGCCGTTGATCTCGATGACAAGTGTAACAAAACAGCTTTCCCGTTGTTTCCGAATGGACGATAATATGAATAAGATCACATCAATTTAGAGGCATTACACATGTTATAAAAACTCATCTATTAAATACAACACAAACATCACTTGACAGAAAGCATTTAATGCTAACGACCTGTCTATCATGCTACGATGTAAAACCGTTTATTTGATAGGATATTGTAAGGTTTTCTGCTTTATCCTCTTTCCACATACAACACAAATCCAGCAGACGAGTTTGCACATATTAAAACACACATAGGAAGGATCTCTATAAAATAATCGATATTATTTAAAATAAAGTTAAAAAGACTGTGGCAAAATTAGAAATTGCTCATTCTCCTTTTACTAAATTGTTTTTAAAATTTGGCTGCTGTAGAAGCGTCAGAGAGCGTCTGTATGTGTTGAATGTTTAAACACACAAACATTTCAAATGCTGATGTTTTGAAATCTATTATATACAGGTTGTTAAACAATTTGGATAAATAGATAACAATCATTGTGGAAAAGGGATACTCAAAACTGATCGAAACCAACGCATTCGTTTTATGGTTTTAATTCCTATCAGTCGATATAAACACAAATGAACCTATGTATTAATGAAGTGTTGGCAAGTGTGTTTTTTTATGCAAATAATCTGAAATAGCAAAATTATTATACAGCTTTTAAAATGGGAAGCAAGTCTTTGAGTTGCAGGGCAGCGCATAATTAATTTACAATTATGTTTCACATAAACTGTTGTTTCAATCGCAAACAATGTTAAGCAACTTTACGAAATCGAATATTAGTTATACACTATTTGTTTGTTTTATCTTATCATGGTATAATGGTCGAGACTCAAAGAACCCTTTTCCATACACAACACATATCTAGCAGGCGACTTTGAAGACAGAAAGGCAGAACAATAACAAATATCCATCTCGAAATAAAAGTAAATTGAATAATTATAGAGTTGACAATTTTATAGCAAAGGGAGGAATTGCCAAAACGTCGTTTGCTACAGAGGCGGCAAAATGTGTATGTTTGTTTGAAAGGGTAAAATCTGACCAATCCATCATCTGATGGCAACACATGCCCGAAGAAACATCCGTATTGCATAAAAAAACAACATGCCACGTCACACTAAAACCGTCATTCGGAACTTTGGCGAAATAACTAAGATCAAGTCCAGCCTTCTTCCTTGATCTCAATCTCGTCGATATATAAACAGCTTGTCATTGACCGATTCAAACACCTTTCGCGAATATAACAGACTGATAACAATCAAATTGCGAGAAGACAACTCATCGTCAACATCGATTGCTCTTGATATATCAATATAATACTCATTGGTGGTGTAGTATGTGTCACTGCGCGAACTCAAATTCAAAAACAGTATAGGTAAAAGAGATAATGAGGTTTTCTTTAGCAATTTGACATTATTCATTGATGTTAAATACCGTCTGCTGCATAAGTCACCGGAAGTCCGTCCTTATCGAAAGGGTTGATAATAAATTCCTTTTATGACTATATTTTCGCATTTTCAATCGTTCCTTTGACATTTGAGTATACTATCTTCATTGGTCATCAATCTTTTATGTATGCTTTTAACAGAGTGTTGCATTGTGACACATCAAAATGTGTATACCGTTTAATAATTCTACAATTCATCAATATACTTGTTATCAACAAGTTTTTGTACGGTAAATTGGTATTAACAATGATCACAGTTTGCAAACAAATTAAGACTTGCAATAGTGAAGGAATGTAACAACATATCAGAAAAAAGTAGTTTTGGGTGTATTATATATTTGTATATCCTTCTAAAAGACGTAGTATCTGTCGACATTGATATTTTATAATAAGAAATTGCATTCAGATATTTTCAAGTGCTGCTAAGGACGCAACTATCTCCACACAGTAACGTTACAAAGCGCTCCCATCCGACCATTGATGAGTCTGAAAACCAGCAAATAGTGTGTATACGTTTGTAGATGCCAGTGGACAATCGATAGGTATACCAAAATCTTAATCTGGTCTATTCATAGCGGCAGATGTGTGTAAATACGAGTACATACGTATTTTCTGGCCTAATAATTTGACGTGTATCTGTACCTCTATGCAATCCAATTCAATACAATACAATACAGAATCTTTTAATTCCAAGCATGTACATACAGTACAAACAGTAAAATACAAAAGTACAATGAATATTGGATATGTTGTAGTTTTCAATATGTCAGATAGTGTAGAAACGATTTGAGTATCAATCGATATGAGTATAAGTATTAACGGTTGAACGCAGTGTGTATAACATTATTAAAATATGTCGAATTATTTTTAATTGTGAATGGAGATTGCGAAAATTATTCATTTATTTGTCATAGCATCGTTTCTTCTTAAAATACAATCAAAATACATAGGGAATATTATGTTTTAATACCAGGCGCGTGGACAAATGAGAAAAAAAACCCGCCAACATGTTATACATGGAAATTTCTTTTAAAACTTTAAAACAAAGACTAAAGTAATTTCAGGTTTTGATTTTATGCTGCAATCCAACCGTAATTATCAAGGACAAGGTTAAGCTGGTGAGAAAATGGATTTTGTATTGTTTCATTACAACTAAACAAATAAACCAACGATTTTACTAAGTATGATACTCTGTCGGTAAAAACGCATTATTGGAAACAATTCTAACAATATTTTCTATTATTCCGTTTCAATGCGATGCATGGACATTCGATCGTACTTTTATTCGAACATTTTAAGGTCGTATTATATTCTTTCGTCTGTCTTTGTGTGATTTTCTGTTGTGGTTAAAGTCGGCTTTCAGAGTACCCGGCCATTAAACTGTAATGTAATACTCGTAAAACATCGTTAAACTTCGGCGGCACGATGTGAGGATCCATATTATATACTAGGATAATGGAAGCTAGTCTTCGCGTTCGAAAAACTCCGTCAGTTTTCACTGTCTGCGCTCAATGTATTGACGTAAGGCTACCAAAGAAATAAAGCTGGCAGCTAGATCCTATTGAGGTATTTTTAAATCTATGTGTCATGGTGCAACTCGGAAGGGACCCGTTAGCATGACGAGACTCCGAGGTGTCACATGACTATATTGTACATTACGGCCACCCTCGCTAGCTGCGGGGAAGTAAATTACGATCCGCATAATAAACAATGTTGAATGATGTCTCCTATTCAAAATAAATGATACCCGAAAACAATGCGAGAAATGTTTTCACTCCAACTGACATCATTAATACAAATCAGTTACCGCTGATTAATGTGTTTTGGTTAAATAGAGATACAACAACTTGCACGTTTAGCAGGAAATGTAAATGGGTGAATGTATTGACGTGTGGAATAATTCTAAATAGTTATCAAAAATAGATGTCAAATTAATTCTTGTGTAATCCTTTTATTTTTCAAGTAAAATTACTGGTAAAAATAATTTCAAAACAGTGAAAACGATATGAAGCGGATCATGTCAAAATGGTTCTTGTTGCATCTGTGAGATGGCGTTGTTTTCAACGATATTTAAGCCGTCCCGCGAGATAACCAACATTCAGGACTCTGCGTAATGTATCGACCCGGAACAGCATAAGCATGCCGCACATGCGTACCCGGATAGACACTTTTCGCATAATGTGGATTTTCCAGTTTCGGAAGACTGATCTGGGTCGATACATTACGCAGAGGCCATACTGTTGGTTTTTCTCGCGGGACGGCTCATTTCAGTTATATCACGGCGGTCCGTCTACCTTAAGTTTCTTTCCTGTCGTTCACGTATCAGTAATCAACACAACAAGATTACCAGCCAACTGGTTACCTCCCTAAATATTCCAATTAATTCATTGACGGGAAGACATAATTTCTTTTGTAAATTATTGGAAAGAACCCACGACCATTGGATTGATAGCTTTCGTTACCAACTAAGCGATCGCCATTTTGATTATTGCAGTGTTGAGAACAGTCCATTGTACATACACTCTGGTTGTTTTTCGATGATGTGAACCCAATTGAATTATCGGCGATATACGTATAACCTCAGTTTTGACATAGACACAATGATCTAGATTGTAGACCAATCAAATGTTGTATTTTAATGAATAATGTCGTAGAAATAAAGGAAATGAAAAGTTTTGAGATCATACGAGAGGCATTTATAAGGTGAAGTTTTAAAATGATATGTTCTGCATACTAACCTTTAATCGATTTCCTTAAAAAAAAAGAGTTTAGTGAAAAGAATCAGTGAAAACGTATGAAATATAATATTTAAGAGCAAAATATTAATTACTTTGAAACATGATAAGTTTTTAGTTATTTATCGTCTATTGGAATTGATACACCCCTTGGGAGCCTCGCGTAATCTCTCCATTCATGTGACGTATTCTCGGCCTTGATAACAGAAGCTGGATGGAGATGACCGATTAACCTTTTGTAAACACATCACGTGACATGGATAATTCTTATGATCTAGTAGTTGATCCTTGGATAAAGATATAAACAATTTGATTCCCTCGTTTCCGTTTACTTTTAATACTTTCTGAGAGTTTTCATACTTTTTGCTGACACGTGATTCTAAAATGAAAAAATGATAAACAAAAAACGAGCAAGCTACACTCGATTACCGATCCTAAATATTTTAAAGAACAATGTTCTAATCGAACAATGTTCCAACTGGTTCACGATTATAATGCATTACCAATTCAAGGAGCTGTCGAATTCTCAGATTATAGCGGACATTTTATAATGCATGGAAAATTACTGATTGTTTTGATTATTAACAAATCCTTTCTGATATTCAGGTCAAATAATATGCGCATGTTCCATTCCTTAGAGTTTACTCATATTGATCCCCGTTTATCTTTTTAAAGATTTGTCTTTGTTTGTATTATCAGGTTACTTATACAGTGTCACGCGATCGTACGAGTACAGCTTCGTTGTCGCCGGTAAGTGATGTCGATTACTTTTGTCTATGGAAACTTGTACTGTTATACTAATAATCCATTTTCGATGAGGGTCAGGTTTATTTTACGTGGAGGGAATGCACACACATTGTTCATTATACATATATATATACCACAGTGGCCTGAATAATACGTCGCGAAAAACAAGAATTTGTATAAAAAGCCTGGAGTAGTGTTCTAAAAATAGCGTGTTGTTCTGTTCCCAAAATAGCATAGTTTATGTTTATCTGTTAGTGCATGAGAAAATGTACACGTTGGCATTTCTGAACAGTGTAGGTTATGATGATATGTGATCAGTTTAAATGTTGATCCGACTATGCGGTTACACATGCTTATCTGTATCAATATTGTTCACACTAGTCAACTTCAATCTTTTCCAATGCAAAGGCTTATATATAAAATGACCTCTTTTTTATATATAGATCAACGTTGTTAACAAAGTAACGCTCAGATAATAAGCAATTTGAAATGTATCAAATATTGTCATACACACAAGGATAAGGATACATCTATATTGCCTTTGTAAAAGTAACTTAATAACTAAAGGTGATGCAATATTACGATGGTTTCCTCGTATTAATCTCCAATATTCAATTTGGAAATAGATTAGACGAACATATGATTAAACGGAAATCTAAATTATTGTAAGACTAGTTGAGCGACATTTAAAGTATTTTCACAGCTAAATGAAGCTACATGTAACATACACGGACCGTGAAGTTACTTGTAAGACTGTATTATACATACACGGACCGTGAAGTTACATGTAAGACTGTATTATACATACACGGACCGTGAAGTTACATGTAAGACTGTATTATACATACAAGGACCGTGAAGTTATAATATGTTAGTCTAGTATACATACATGGACCATGAAGTTCCATGTAATACTGTATTACACATACAAGGAACGCCTCTGCAGCAGACGGATTTTTGAAAACATAGTGACAAAGGAAGAAATTGCACAAAACTGTGCAATTTCTCCTT
>JAUELF010101540.1:0-14657 GCA_031471495.1 Clinocardium nuttallii | reverse complement strand
GTCAACTTGGTTGTCCCCCCCCCCCCCCCCCCCCTCTTTTAAATGTAGAGTTTCCATATACAGAGATAAAAGAAGTTTAAATGACAAAGCATTATTCTTTTGATATTTATAAATACTGTTTTTAAAAAACGTCCCCTGTAATGTACAATCACAATCCTTGAAATAGATATACTGTCGGTCAACGTTCTAGATCTTTTCTTGAATGTGAGTGCTCTATTTTATACATGCCTCGAATGAATCTGGCTAACTCTTAAACTTTACCACAGACAACAATCCTTGAACTAGATATTCTGTCAGTCAACGTTCTAGATCTTTTCCTGAAGATGAGGGCTCTATTATATATACACATTTCGAAAAACAGATGGCTACTTTAAAACTATACCACATACAACAAATCAATTCAGATTTACGTTCGTCTATCATTTCAGTGGCGTTCTTATGATGACCGAGCATTTCCTTGTCGCAAACTTAACAATTATAACTAACACATGTATTGATGGCAATTATGCTTACAACTGTTTCTTGTTTAAGCAGCATAGTTATCTGAAGACGGCAGACTGCTAATGTCTTCCAGCGGTTTATCTGGTGATATACTTCAACAATTACGCATTCTTTGCAAAGATGTTTAGACAATAGTAACAGTTTTATTGCCAAATTTAACAAATTTGACTCTTCCATGTTGAAAATTGGACCACTCCATATTTCGTCCAACAGGACATTTGGTAAAATTTAATGTCTAACTGGCAATTCATGCAGCTTCCAGGAGAGACAGCTCGTTATGAGCTGTCCCACCTGATTCTGCATTGTTTGCAAAAGAGTTAACTAAAGGAAATGTACCATGCAAATAGCCACATTAATTAAGACCGCACGTGCTGGCGCGTGGGTGGGAATGTTGGTTCTTGAAGCCGAGGACGGAAGCGTCAAGGTCAGATCAGCGGTGTCGTTAAAATCACATTATTGTGACAATCACCAAACTGATTTAAATGTAATTACCATAGAATACGCGGGCCGATAGATGAGTAATCCCCACCAGTTTCAGCTGTTATCCTGGAAGTATGATCAGTGTGTATCTAGATCCGTACCATTCACCAATTAATATCTATCTCGCAATTTCAATGATACTATACAATAAAGTGAATATAAGCAATACGGAAGCTGAGTCGATAGCGACGCGGGCTATCAATCCAGGGGTTGTGAGTTCAAATCTCAGGTAGGCCAACAAAATTATTTCCGACGTTTGACAATAATCCCTGTGACATGCTTTATTCGTCTTTCACCAATGTGTCGTTGAATATAGTCTATGTCGAAAGGCAGCCAGTTGCATGGAAAGTATGTTGTGTGTGTGTACTGGTTACTGGGGAAAGCCAGGACACGCATGGGTAGGTGAACTGACCGCCTTGATGTGACTGAAGAATTGTTGCAAACAGCGTTAAACCCTAATCAATGAAAAAGATCAGAGCAATTATAACAAGTGTCAAAAACATCTGCAAGCATAAATAATTCAAGAGGAGACTGCTTTTCAAATGTTTTTCGAAACCATCTTTGAATGAAAAGTGAAAAATGCAGATCCTGATCAAGCTGCGTGGATAAGTAGGAACACTAGTGTAGCCCACTAGTCTACACTAGTGTTAAAGGCGTTTCGGGTTTGCCTCAAGAGCAACCCTCATATTGTGGTAATTATATGTGAACAGTTAAGCTGTAAATTTGTTAATCGCACGGTGTGGATCTACTAAAAAAAAGCCAACTTGTACACTTTGCCCTTGAACGGACTTAGATACTAATGGATGTTACTGTGTTGCAATAACATTTTAATTAGTAGGACGTAAAGCGCGTCCTTATGATTATAATGTATTTTCACTTGGTACGAATAAAGTTGCCCATGTGTTATACAGTATTTAACAATGTATAGGCAATACAAACATTACACATATTAACTTACTTATATATATGGTTTAAACGGAAAGTATGCCATTAATTCAAAATACAAAGTCTTTCGCAATTCAAATGATTTAAAAACAAACATAGACACAACTTAAATAATTTTGGAATGTCAGATGTCAGGAGATCATTCAATTTGAAATATTTGGTCTCTTTTTGTAATGATTTTTATTTTTAATTGATTTTCTTTCCTAATTGTTTATATAACGGACAATCTAAATAAAATGATACTCATCTTCGATTAGGGTCAAATATATCATGTATTGGAACATTTGACCTCGCAGTCTATCTGTTTCAATCACCAATTTATGTGTCGAAAGTCTGAATCTAGTTAAAGCAATTCTTATTAATGCTAGCTAATATTGTTAAGATATGTTTGAATTAGAAAATTTGATTATAAAGCATATTTTTTGTTCTTGAAGATTCATTATTGTTTGATTGCCTATTCTGAATGAAGAAGTAAATTAGTCTTTGTTTAAAACATTTAAGAAGTATGCTGTTATCAAATATGAGTCCATGCTCAATTAAAAGATAATTCTTGTAAAATTGTTTTTTATGTTTTATGCCCATGAGTAGTGATTATGATGAAATTCAAAACTCTATACATTACGTCTTACTTTATCCGTATATATTTTGTTGAATCCGACTGAATTATTTTAAGCCAATATTTGATAACATTAATCGATCTTTAAGTTCTGAGACTAGTTCACCTTGGGCATAAACACCAAAATGTTGACTTTCTTCGTCTATCAATGATTGATTGTTTCGTGTTTTACGCCGCTTTCAACAATTATTCAGTTTTTTCACGGCGTTTCCTTTACAAGTACTACTGGTCCATTTGTCCTGACACCAGCCAGTCCGTCCCTGAGCCATTACAACCAGTGTTATATTGTTTCGTACGACCCCCACCGGGGAACGAACCCGCAACCTCCCGCATCCTAAGTGGACCGGGGGTCGAACCCAATATTTCAATGAGGTTTGAACCCATGGTCCACGGGGTAAATGATATTTGCCCTTTTTCTACATATAGAAGCTTTCTGACGCCTCTGTAGTAGACAACAATTAAAAACGATGTGGCAAAAGGGTGAATTGCTCATGATGAGTTCATGACTCTTGTCGATAATTATTTTTATTTATTTTTTCGATATTTTACATATTTTTGCTTAGATGTTTACAAAGTCGTCTGCTGCAGATTTGTTTGCGTGTTTGAAAGGTTTAACAGTTTGATGCTGTCTCTCGTTTAATAGTTCTTGGTGCATCAAGGAGGCGTATCGAGGACAGATTAAGGTTTGAATGATTAAGTCGATTTATAGATCATATAACCGTCAAATGTTTATTTCCTCTTTTCCCACGCACACAACCTTCACTCTCAGTTGGGGAAAAGTTATTAAATATAAATTAAATGTGTCTAAATATTTGAAATAACGGTAGAAGACATGCATATTTTGAATCTTTTTGTTTCTTGAATCAGTCAATACAATTGATTGATTCATAAAGGTTACTTTTTTCATACATATAATAGAGTTTATCTTAACAACTATAATGTTGGTTGCTCCCTTTTCGATTACGTCACTCCATGGTACAAAATTAAAACCTGTCCAATACTGACGCCGCGCTTCCACGAGGCGTCAATATCTTGAACGACTAGACCATATATCGAATGTGTATCAAATCCGTTTAGGTATCAGAGCAAATTTATCACGAAATATATATTTTTGGAAAGAAGTTCATTATATCTTAATTAAATATATATCAAATATGATAACCAATGCGTAGGCTTCCTTCTTTTCTTTCAAATAATTAAACCTTATTCCGTTGTACGCGACTCATACTGTATTTGTGCCGTTCCGCGAGAAATCCAACATTATGGTCTCTAATGAAATGTAATCGACCAATATCATCCTGCGCAATCCGCGCATGCTAATCCGAGCAGACACATTCCCATCCAGGTCGATGCTTTACGCTGGGGATCGAACCAAGGGTCTACCACTCGCAAAGAAGAAACGATTTAAGCCGATAAATGTCATATTTGAGTTGGTATTCACCTAAATGGCTACTTATAACACGTTCAACTTTCACCTGTTTGGCTACTTATGACAATTTAGACTTTCACCTGTTTGGCTACTTATGATAATTTCGAGTGTCCAAAGAAAGGCAACGATGTGCAGATAGTTGTTTCTATTTATAAACATTCGGGAAAGATGACGTGCAGTTGTCGCAGCCTTATTAATGGGCAATGTTGCAATACAAACTCCAATGTTTAACTATTGAATAACCACGAAAACATTGTGACCAAATGAGAAATTGCTCATTAGGGGCAAATTCTCCTTTTGTCTCAATCAAAAGTAGTCTGCCTGTAGAGGGAGCAGAATACGTTTGCATGTTGGGAAGTGTTAAGAGAGCTATGATAATGTCCCTCTTTATCTTATGTCGTTTACAGTGTTAAGAGAGCTATGATAATGTCCCTCTTTATCTTATGTCGTTTACAGTGTTAAGAGAGCTATAATAATGTCCCTCTTTATCTTATGTCGTTTACATTGAAGTGGGGGCGGCAGGCCGACACTTCCTGGTATCATACCGAGACATATTCCAAAATGCTGTATGACATTTAAACGCACAATATGATTGATCGGAAAGCTTGATTGTCACAACATAATTGACATGAATAAAATTCTTTGGGGTTTTAAAGTATTTTTTTTTGTAATTTTGTAGGCAATGACAATCTGGTACACTTAGATACCGTATACTTAGCCATACTGTGTCATGTGTGTGTGCGTGTGTGTGTGTGTGTGTCGTGCTTCACGCCGCTTTAAACATTTGAGCATCTGCGTAATGTATCGACCAGATCGGACTGCGCTGTCCGTGCAGTCTGATCCGGCCGACACATTCCGTCTTAGGGGGGATAGAGGTATAGAGTAATGCTTCCTGAAACAGAAAATCCACAGGAGGCGAAACGTGTCCTTCTTGGTTAGCCTGCGCGGCATGCTTAGGCTGATCAGGGTCGACATTTTACGCAGAGTCCATTATGTTGGTTTTCTCGCGAAGCTTTAAACCCTTTGTTCAGTTATAACACGGAGTTTCTTGTGTAGCTTACCAGTGCTATAAGTCAATTTATCCTGACACAAGCGAGCCCGTCTTAATGCTTACCACACAAGAGAGCGCCAAGGTGTAAAAGCCATTATTACACTCTTCAATTATTTGGTCAGGCGATTTTTCCCATTGCCTCTCACCTCTGATTTATGTGAGAAAGTAGTCAGTGGCTTCGAAAGAATGTTGTGTAAGTACTGGTGTGGGAAAGCCAGAAAAACATGGGTAGGTGCACTGACCGCCGTGATACGGCCGAAGCTGTTGAAAGCGGCGTTAAACTCCAAACAAACAAACAAATCAATTATTTGGTACGACCGAACCGGGGATCCCGCAACCTCTCGTACCCATGGCGGGCGCTCCACCACTTCACCATCGATTTGATTTATTACAGTTAGTAAAGCATTTTAGTAGCATGGTGTATAACGGTGTGTAACGGTGTGTAACGGTGTATAACGGTGTGTAACGGTGTATAACGGTGTATAACGGTGTATAACGGTGTGTAACGGTGTGTAACGGTGTATAACGGTGTGTAACGGTGTCTAACGGTGTATAACGGTGTATAACGGTGTGTAACGGTGTATAACGGTGTGTAACGGTGTATAACGGTGTGTAGCTGTTCATACAATAGTTGAAAAGCTGTAATTTGATTGGTGGATTGTCTACCGTTTGCTTCTGTAAAATGTCATTGAACGCAGCAGGCCTGTTTCCAAGAGGTAAAGGTCACAATACATTAACTGTTCGGTTTGTTTTGCTCATTATATAAGATATCAGATAAATTTCGCTGACCATTGCCTATTTAAGAAAGGTGAAAGGAGGATGACCCTCATTGGTCAGATTTATTCCATATTTCGCAATAGCATTCATCTTTTGAGCAGATTTGCAATGAGGATGAATTTGACGTTTGGTACTTTAATAATATAAAAGGGAGTGTTATTGATTAACAACGTCTTTTGCAATAAAACCAATCCCACTTATAATAGGTGTGTTTCTTTCTCAAGTTCCATTTTCGTCGTTTTGAGTGGGTATTGCAGGTCGTCAGATGATATTTCCGCTTAAAAGACTGGATCCGTTAACCAGATACATCACTATATAGCAACAAATAAAACACACGCTTCCTTCGGGAATCGCTTCTATGATTCTGACAGTTAAGTTATTTGTTTTCGTGCTTCAAGTCTATCTTATGTTCGGTCTTTTTCATTGTTAGAACTAAAGAAGGCTATACTTTGAAACATCTGTTTTGGCAAATAATATTAGCCGTCCTGCGAGAAAACTTTATGGTATCTGCGTAATGTATCGACCAGATCAGCCTGCGCTGTCCGCGCAGACTGAAGCGGGCCGACACATTCCGTCTCAGGGGGATATATGTATAAAGTAGTGATTCCTGAAACGGAGAATCCACAGGAGGCGAAACGTGTCTATCCGGGTAAGCCTGTGTGGCATGCTTAGGTTGATCCGGATCGACACTTTACACTGAGTTCACATCGTTGGTTTTCTCGCGAGAAGGCTGATATGTTGGATATCCATACGAATCAATAGCATGTTACATCGCTTTTGTTTTGAAAGTGTTATGTTCAGCTTTAAACATTTTCGTCAGTTACCCCACAAAGTAAGATAACAAAGAACGGTCTCAATTTTTTTGTCGTATTAATTGAAATGGCAAAAACTGTTTAGCTGTCGTGGGTGACATTTTTATAGTGATCCATTGCATGATAACCACATAGGCTAACCTATACAATAACGTCGGACGACTGTCAAACCCACTCTAACAATACTCTCTAAATAAAGGGGCCGTGCTCCACCTAAACCCACCATAGTGCATTTGCGACCAGTGAAGATCCAGATAACCTAGGATATAAGTGCAGTTTGGTCTTTCTCTGCACTGTTAGCTTTAAAGCCAATTACGGTTTAAAGATAGGTCTTTTGTAAATATTTTGCAATTGAATACGATTCAATGGATGCTACATCAGACATGCATTTTAACTCGCCACGATAATACTACGTTTTATTTTCCTACGGCACGTCTGAAATGGACGGAAAAAAACGACAAAAAAACGCCCATGGGAAAAGGTTGAAAATGGCTTTGTTGAACAATGTATAGAGCCAGATTACCGCGTGTATCCGAACAGTCTGTTCAAGCTCAGCACTGATATAACATTACGTACACAAGTTTGTTAGAAGATAAGATCAACTTGTGTAGATTAGTGTAATACTGGACAACTGGAAAGAGCGCTTTGATCTTAAATTGTACCTATCTGCCAACATGTACACACTTAGACCACTCTAGCTGTGTCGAACAGAACATTTGGTATAATCCAATGTTGAACTGGCAAACCATGCAGATATCAGCTGTCTCACCTAAATCCGCATTGTTTTCAAAACTCTCTTATTGCCTTTGGCAGCGAAAGACTTAAAATACTCGAATGACTGATTTAAGTGTTATGTCGTCTTTATACACTCATTCAGTTATACCACATCTGCGTAATGTATCGACCTGATCAGCCTGCGATGTCCGCGCAGACTGATCCGGGCCGACACATTCCGTCCCCGAGGTATCAACCAGTTCACCTAGCCAAGTGTTCCCTGGCTTTGTCAATGCACAACTCCGTAAACAATGTCTACGTCGACTTTTCACCCAATTGATGGAGTATGGAAAAAGGAAGTAGTAAACTCAAGAAGTTTGGGAGAGTGGATTGCAACGTATGTGCTCTGTTTGGGAGAGTGGATTGCGACGGATGTGCTCTGTTTGTGAGAGTGGATTGCGCCGGATGTGCTCTGTTTGTGAGAGTGGATTGCGACGGATGTGCTCTGTTTGGGAGAGTGGATTGCGACGGATGTGCCCTGTTTGTGAGAGTGGATTGTGACGGATGTGCTCTGTTTGGGAGAGTGGATTGCAACGGATGTGCTCTTGGAAACTTTATTCTCGAAATGTATACAATTTGTAACTCATATTGGTGTGGTTTTCAAGAAAAACCAGCATTCGCGAAAGTATGACACACCGAATACAATTGAAAATGATAAAAAATGGGTACTAATTTCAAATGTTTCTGAGACCCCTTTATCGCAGGCATAAGTTACAATCCCGACCAAAATGCGCTTATACGCAGGATGATCTACACGAATCTGAAATGCTCTAATGTTTGTTTTCGGATAGCGAGTTGGTTAAAAGTGCACCAAACCCGATCATACTTAAATATTTACGTTGTAATACGTGCAGGTTACAGTATATTCAAAAGTGGTATGTAGACCACAGGCCCATGCACACGATACAAAACATATATATATAAGTGTGAAATGTAAACATCATGATCACTTACACGTCCATATACAATTACACATAAACATAATAACAATGTAATGGTTTACTATGGTATAATTTGAAGATCAAAAGCAAACAATCATTTAGCTATTTTGTTTTAATTGAGATACCATACGTCGTCTGTTTCCAGTGAAAGGGTACACGTCATATGTAATTGTCCTTTCCTAGTGTTCTTTCATTTTGAGAAGATTTTACTCTATGAAACCGGCCATATTAGGTTGATTAAAAACGTACAATGGAGAACACCGCTTACATGAGCCGTTCAACGAGAAAAACAACGTATTGTGTCGGCCCAGTCCGCGCAGGCTAATCCGGGCCGGCACATTCCATTTCCGGAGGATAGAAGTATAGAGTATTGATTCCTGAAACAGGAAAACCACAGGAGGCGAAAGGTATCTGTCCGGGTTAGCCTATGCTTACTTTACGCAGAGTCCACAATGTTGGTTTTCTCGTTGAACGTCTCATTTGTTGAGAGAATTCGAGCTGTAAATATATTATCAGGGAAAAGGTATATGCTTTAATTTTTATAATAATTTTTATTGGAAAGCTAAGAATATACAAATCAGTATCCACTAAAGCTGACCAGAATAAGACTGCTCGAACGGCTTGCATGGTCATATTGTTGGCAAATCTCACAAACAAATAATCCGCAGCAGACGTTGAAAATATCGAAGCGAACATATTTCAATAAGTGAAAGTATACATATTGTATACAGATGAAACCATAGTGACTAATAGAAAATATCATTATTATGATCAATTTCTTCTCCCGCAAAACAATTCTGCTGCTGGAAAGGCCAAACTGTATATAATTGAGCCGTCCCGCGTGAAAACCAACATTATGGCTTCTGCGTAATGTATCGACAGATCAGCCTGCGCCGTCCACGCAGACTGATCCGGGCCGACACATTCTACCTCAGGGGGAAAGAGGTATAGAGTTATGATTCCTTAAACAGAAAATCCACAAGAGGCGAAAAGTGTATGTCCGGATAAGCCTGCGCGGCATGCTAAGGCTGATCCGGGTCAACACTTTACGCAGAGACCACATTGTTGATTTTCTCGCGAGACGGCTCAATTATTTATGCGGGAAATGGTTGAACCGCGTAAAGCCAAATAAAGGTTAAAAATGAAAAAAAATCAGCAGTATCTTTAAATGTCTAATGACTATATAAGAAAAAGGGCAGCGTCTCATGATGGCTACTTTTCCAATAAAACGTGACAATAAGTAGGGCTTTGAATAAACCCATGCCTCATCCGTCTCATTAACTGTCAGGACGTGCGAATAAAGATGAGTTTTAGCAGCGCAATTGGCAGATTTTGTGTCGTGTGATTGTTTATATTGTTATACAAACCGTGAACAAATGACAAGTATTAAAAAACAGTATTTAATTTATTACATAAAAAAACATAACACGAGCAAAAACACGCATATCATCCTTGAGCCCGTCCATGGGAAAAGCTGTCATTTATGCACAGGGTAGGTTCCGATCAGACTGCACATCAACTCAGTCCTATCAGAATCTACACAAGTTGGCACACGCTTTTGACAAGTTCACGTTAGAAGTATGTGACGAGAATATGTATCTTAATCAGACTGTGCAGATGCAACAGCCATAGACCTGGGTGTATTTACAACAGCCATAGATCTGGGTGTATTTACAACAGCCATATATCTGGGTGTATTTACAACAGTCATATATCTGGGTGTATTTACAACAGCCATATATCTGGGTGTATTTACAACAGCCATAGATCTGGGTGTATTTACAACAGCCATAGATACCATTTGCAATGCACGGGCTCGTATCATTGATACAGGCGCTATTTGTAGTCTTGATTTGTTCTAAGTTATGTGAGGCGTTCCCCGTGAAACCCAACAGTGTGGACTCTGCGTAAAGTATCGAACCGGATCAGCCCAAGCATGACGCGCAGGCTGACCCGGACAGGCACTTTCGTCTGGGTCGATACATAAGGTTGGTTTACTCGCGGAACGGCTCATGTGTCAGTTACAGCGTCCAGATTGACAGAGATCAGACCAGGGACACACCAAGCACTATGTCGGTTACAGCGTCCGAATTGACAGAGATGAGATCACGGACACACCGAGAACTATGTCAGTTACAGCGTCCGAATTGACAGGGATGAGATCAGGGACACACCAAGCACTATGACGAATGTAAGCCGGTGTAAGAACTATAGTTCTGGACATAGCTGCTGATTTACTGAAACCCATCTTTCATTCATGCATAATTTGCATTAAACAAGTTTTGAGATTGGACTTTTTTATTGTATTTTTATCATAGTAAAGAAGTCTAACCTGTTTTCATCACCACGTTTCTAGTAGCTCGAAGCAGAATCCCTTATTGAACGCTGCTAATATGCTTTCACCCTCTAAAGTATGGTAAAAAAGGATCTATATTAAATCTGTTCTTGTACCTGACCCCTTGCTGGATCTCCGTGTAGAAAACACACGGGAATGAACTTGTGCAGGAAACCAGTCGCGACGCGTGCGACGTAGCTTATATTACGAGTACGTGAACAAAGATAACGGAAACAAGGGCTATAATTAGAGTTTCTCGCATGCATGAGTCGCACCATGCCTAGTTTTGGCATTCGTGCCGAGCGTTCAACGTGGATGGCTACGCTAACAGTTGGTTGACACCAGCACGCTAAATGGTTTACGTCATGGAAACAATTTGGTCTACCATAAGGAAATACTCGAGTGAGTTTTCGTTGGGGTGCGCGGTAAATGAAATAGTCCGTGACCTTTCGTGGTGTAATTTCAAAATGTTCAGAAATGTGTCACGACTTAATTCCCGAGCCACTTTCGTGAACAGACATGCAACGTAGGCAAGTCTCGGTGACAATGCGTTCCAATCCGTGTGTTTTAGTTGACATTTGAACTAATCTGGTCTCGCACTGCTCCGCATGGCGTGCCAAAGCATCTTAGTCAACACAACAATCGTGACACATAGTCTGTGCCACGTTTTGTCACAAAGACAAGAAGGCCTGTTAAGCACCGTTCGTGCATGATTTACGGCAGTGGTGCGCAGAGTCAATCATACGCCTAATATTAATATTTATCAACGCAATAGGAACGATTGTGTTAGTCGAGCTTGCCGCATAAGCGTGCAATGTCATGCGCTAACTATGCGGTGACTATATATATACAAAGGGCGACATTGCGAATCCGTTACACGTGAACATGTCGTTGACTGAAGGTAACTTCTGGTATACGGCGCCAACACGTGGTTACAATGCCCTAATGATTTCGAAACTAGACCGTAACATAAAATACATGATAATGCAAATATCTGAAAACATTACAAAACAGTGATAGTCCATATATGGGCATACTTACACATTCGGCCGCGAGCAATAAGGACATGACCAACGATGACTTGAAACTAAAAATAGAAAATGTTTAATTATCGCAAACTATCGCCATTCATGAAACGTATATGATCCGCCCCGCGAGAAAACCAACATTATGGACTCTGCGTAATGTATCGACCAGATCAGCATGCGCTGTCCGCACAGACTGATCCGGGCCGATACATTCCGTCTCAGGAGGCATAGGGGTATGAAGTTATGATTCCTGAAACAGAAAATCCACAGGAGGTGAAAAGGTGTCTGTCCGGGTTAGCCACAATGTTGGTTTATTAGAAAAATGTAATAGTTGCCTGATTTTAAAATGAATTCAGGCAAGTATTTTCAGAACATTCGAAAGTTGTTTTTGGACACATAATTGCACCACATTATATGAAAAAATGAAATTTCTAAATTTAAGCATATTTTTTTTGTTCCTGGGCAGGGATACCGCGGGAACAGTTCACCTTAATCATAATCCCTGTATAACTAACCAATGATATGCTAGAGAATATGCCTGAACAAAGGACACTCCACCATAACCGCCACGAGGAGAGATCGAACACCGAACCACTAGTTTTAGTTCCCCTCCAAACTAACCATTCTGCCTTGGTGGAGGTTGACTGTCCGTTGCAGTAGTGACGTCTGTACCACACAACCAGATTGTCAAAAGCGCTGAATCAGCGGTAACGACCACTTCTATTATTGAAGGCGATGGTGTTCCGGATGTTGTTCATTACACCACTACGGTGTGTGGTTACCACAACGCCATAAACAATGCAATGGGCGGACAGTAGCAGTAGATTCTCTAACAAATTCAATCAGTTTGTATCATTCTTGCAATACGTAATCGTTTTAAAATGAATAATTGTAGCATGAAACAAGCGAAATTTAACTTATAAAACGCATTACTTAAGAGTATTTAACGATCTTATAATAAAGGATATGATGATATGAAAAGTGAGGAGATACTTAACCTCTTATAGTGTTTAAAATATGACATATCCCGCTTATGTTTTTTCTCTTTGCGCCAAAACTGTTTGTGATCGATCTTTTTGTATTTAGTTTTATAATTTACTTACGTTGCCGAATAAACCTGTGTCGTGACAAGACAAAAGTACAGTCTCTGAGAGTTTCTCTTTATGAGCCGTTCGAGGAAAACACCGACGCTGTGGTTTCTGCGTAAAGTATCGTGTCGGATCAGCCTAAGCGGCACAGGTTAAACCGGGCAAAAACTTTCAGCCTCCAGTGTATTTTCTGTTTCAGGAATCATTATTCTATACCTCTATCCCCCTGAGACGGAATGTGTCGGCCCGGATAATCCCACGCGGACTGCACGTTCTGATATGGGTCGATACATTACGCATAGTCCTTATAATAATAGTGTGGAACGGCCCATATAATGAATGTAACATAAACGACAATAAACTGAGAATTCGGAGAAGCAACATTTAACCTATTTTCACTTACATGCGCCTTCTGGTGCCGCTTCAGCAGACGATTTTAAAGTGTAATATTGTGACAAACGAATAAATTGCTCATAATGACATTTCATTTCTGCCATAATATTGTCAAATCTATTCAATAATCAAATTATTGCATTTATTGAGAGTATAAAATTTTTGCACAGATGGTTTCAAAGTGGTCTGGTGGGGAAAAGGGTTAAATAAATGTTAACTAGATCTACGTATCATTTCATTGACAACTTTTATTAAGTGGTAGGAATTTATTTCTTAACCGGAAATTTCTTCTTAACATAGTCCCAAATACGGACGCTTTTTGACGCCTCAGCAGCGGACTATTTTTGAGAACATTGATGCAGGATGCATTATTGCTCATCATGAGCATTCAAGTTGTTTGCGACAACGATTTCAACTGTATTGTTCTATAATTTGTTGAGAGTTTCCATAATTCTGCGTAGGTTTTTGTCAAAGTCGTCTGCTGCAGATGTGTTGTATGTTGATAGGGGTTGATAGTTGGACTACATTTAACGACTATAAACTACTACCGTAACTAACACTACTTTCTGATGTGATATACACGTGTGCTGGTGTGCGTTCGCTTCTTTTATGAAAACTCGTAGAATGTATGAATGCGAAAACTGCTCGCTGTTTATCAAATATAATAATGATTTGGGTTCGATTGTGTTATCAATATATCACATTTATACGTATGTAATTGATATTTTACATCCAAACTATCATGGCAAAGGACTTTTTATGTTTTATGAACCGATTGAACATACTTCTGAAATGCATGAATACGTTTAATCAATCGTATCGTATATTTCTATATTTAGATTTGATTTAAAACCACACCCTTTAAACGTTACTTGTCCAATAGTATCAAAGCTCACTTCTGAACAGAAACTAAAAATCAAGAAATACCATTGATCAATCAATAATAGAATATATGAGGTAAAAATATGATTCATTGATTTGAAATTTAACAGTTTTAAAAGAAATTAGCGGTCAAATTCCTCATAAACCGCCAATCTATAAAGCACCTGTGTCAATGACGCAATCCTCGCGTCTATATATGTATAACTCTGTCTGGCTGACTATCTAACTATCCTTCTCATAACAATGAATTGAGCCGTCTCGCGAGAAAACCAACATTATGGACTCTGCGTAAAGTGTCGACCCTGATCCGCCTAAGCCTGCCGCGCAGGCTAGCCCGGTCAGACAAGTTTCGCCTCCTTGTGATATTCTGTTTCAGGAATCATTACTATATACCTCTATCCCCATGAGACGGAATGTGTCGGCCCGGATCAGTCTGCAAGGACAGCGCAGGCTGTTTTGGTCGATACATTACACAGATGCCATAATGTGGGTTTTTGGAGACGGCTCAATTCATTTGACATTTTGCATGAAAAGAATGGTAGAAAGACAATTGCCAACGTTCTACCATTGCACTGTCATCACCCACGTAAAATAATTGGTTTGAT
>JAUELF010101430.1:0-15726 GCA_031471495.1 Clinocardium nuttallii | reverse complement strand
TCTCATGATATACGCTAACCACTCGACCACAGCGGATTCCTAACTATATTGAGTAAAGGGACCTTCTCATGATATACGCTAACCACTCGACCACAGCGGATTCCTAACTATATTGAGTAAAGGGACCTTCTCATGATATACCCTAACCACTCGACCACAGCGGATTCCTAACTATATTGAGTAAAGGGACCTCCTCATGATATACGCTAACCACTCGACCACAGCGGATTCCTAACTATATTGAGTAAAGGGACCTTCTCATGATATTTCCAACAACGAAAGCTTAACAACTTTTAAATATACAAAACTATGTAAACCATGCCGACTAAGTTTTTTTAAGTAGTATTGTTACAATTTCTTTGGTTGTCTATCATGTAACAAGTACTGTTTCAAGTTTATTCAAAGATATCCAAAGACTTAAATGATATTTCAGGTCTCTGACATATCACATAAAAATATTTGCAAGTTTAACAGGAGCATTTGTTATCCTGTTTTACGTGTCTATTCTGATCCTTACGATTAAACGTTTTCGTCATAAAACAAAAGTGTATTTATATGTCTAAACATCATGCTTTGTAAATAAAAGTACTTTTAAGTGAGTTATTTTAGCTCACACACTTATATACGTGTTATTCAAAATACGTGATAGACACGTTATCTTTTTATCAGTATTTGTGCCCAAATCCACATTTCTGTCATTTTTTCTTTCTCAAAAAGATACGGATCAAACTGAAAGAGAGAGTTAAGATGGCGATATCTTGAACACACGATTTATCTATGGTCGGATTGCAAACGACAGGTAGCATCAATCATATATGTCCGTTTAGGGACAGACTTTCTAAATGTATAACAAGTACAACTAATATATCTGTCTCGGGAACTAAAAGACCGTATAAATGCATAACTAAGAAGGCTACTTCATCAGTTTCGGGAACCAGGCAACCTACTATAGGCAGAACAAAGATGTCTACCTTATCTGTCTCGACAACCAGACTCCCAAAAGGTCGCAAAACTTAAGCAGGCAACCTATTAAATGCAGAAACTGATTTCTACCTTATCTGCTTCGACAACCAGACTACGAAAATATCGCAAACTCTAACCATACTTGCGGAAAAGCAAACGAAATCCGACTTCTACCACTTTCTTCGATCTACGAAGAAACAGATCATCCCAAGCCTTCTATCGAACACATACGTATAGCAATTTGATAATAATCACAATTGATTTGATACTTTAATTTAAACTTATATATTTTACAGCGATTGCGAAAGAAACTTTCGCTTAAATTAATCACGCTCGATGTCTGCTTCCTGGAGACCAGTACTGGTGGCATTCGTGTTGAAAAATCTCAAAGTTAAAACCCGCTTATCACGGGACTCGAACCAATGGACCTTGGTATGAGAGGCCGATGCTCTACATCTGCACCACTGGCTTCCACACTTGATCATTTGACTGCTGAATCCGGTTTGAGAAACCTGTACCACCGGTAGAGAGACAGAACAGCCAGCAACATACCCGCGGTCGGACAAATCTCTATATAGTTGGCTGCTCCACTGGACATTTATCATTATATTCTTGTAATGGACTCCAAATGCAAACTGGACGAGTCCATCTTAACAAATCAGCACTGCAAGGGTTAGACACCTCATACGGTGTGTTTATGCAGACTACTGTATACAGACACTCCCCCGACAACTGGATTTATTCCCATATAGACCGTAAGGCCATATTGGTGGAAGACTGTTGGAATATCAACTTTCGGGAATATTCAACGCGCGATATAAGACTGAACTGAGACGTCACGCGAGAAAACCAATATAAGGGCATCTGCGTAATGTATCGACCAGATCAGCATGCGCTGTCCGCGCAGACTGATCGAGGCCGACACATTCCGTCTCAGGGGATAGATGTATAGAGCAGTGATTCCTGAAACAGAAAATCCACAGAGGGCGAAAAGTGTCTATCCGGATAAGCCTGTACGACATGATTAGGCTGATCCGGGTCGATACTTAACGCAGAGTTCACATTGTTGTTGTTTTTCGCGGGACGGCTCAACTGGTGACCTCTTAATATCCCTTTAAATTACAGACAAAGTTACAGACTCGACTATAAATAAATGTCAGGCATTAAATAACGATCTCGAGTTTATTAATTTCAAAAAAAGTTTGGTGCAGAGTTATAGGGAATGACTTGTGTTTTGGAACTTGTCATATACATCATGCGATATTATTTATTTGGACTGTCCCCTGATTTATGATGTCAAACCTAAATATATTTGTCTGTTCAAGTGCTTTACTAAAACTAATTGTTGAAAAAGCGATTTAATTTACAAATAGGTTGCTTTATCATTTCTGACAGAGGTTCATATTGCCAGAAGCGGTAGCTGATGTCAATATGACTTTCTGTTAGTGATATCAAATTATATTCCATGGCTTACATGAAAACGATTGGTATATTCCATGGCTTACATGAAAACAATTGGTATATTCCATGGCTTACATGAAAACAATTGGTATATTCCATGGCTTACATGAAAACGATTGGTATATTCCATAGCTTACATGAAAACAATTGGTATATTCCATGACGTATGGCCAGTGAACTATTCACCGAATGAAATGCCAGTGAACTATTCACAGAATGAAATGGCCAGTGAACTATTCACAGAATGAAATGGCCAGTGAACTATTCACAGAATGAAATGCCAGTGAACTATTCACAGAATGAAATGACAGTGAAAACTATTCACCGAATGAAATGGCCAGTGAACTATTCACAGAATGAAATGCCAGTGAACAACTATTCACAGCATGAAATGGCAAGGAAACTATTCACATAATCAAATGGCCAGTAAATTATTCACCACCGAATGAAATGGCCAGTGAACTATTCACATAATGAAATGGCCAGTGAGCAATTCACAGCATGAAATGGCGAGTGAACTATTCACAACATGAAATGCCAAATGAACTATTCACATAATAATGAAATGCTACTTCCAGAGTTCAAGGTAGAAAGTATTTAATAACCGTACCCAAACTCTTATGTCACGTGTTTAAAGTTACAGAACGAAATGTTATAAACATGCAAATGATGTATTAGTAATGATTCATTCATCGATCGCAGTTTTGACCAATCAGAAAGCGTTTACTTTTTTTATATATACGATAATAGGGTTATTGGTTCTGCGTTTTGTTTTTGTTTGTATGATGTTTTACGCAGCTTCCAACAGTTTTCCAGTTTTATCAGGGCGCTTCCTGGGTGAGTTACCAGTACTTCAGATTCATTTATACTGACTCCAGCGAGTCAGTCGTTATGCTAACCCCACAACCCTGAGTGCCAAGGAGGGAAAGTCATTACAAGCCTTTCTTAAGGTTGTTTGTATGACCCGACCATAGTTCAGCATGTGGATACTTGGGGTTGTAATTTGGCGCTTGTATTCGACTGGAGAAACAACAAAACGAAACGAAACGCTACATAACACGAAAAAGGATAAGATTCATGCCCTTTCCTTGTTACGTGAATGATAATTATGTCTGGTGTTCAGATAAAATACAGGAAAGAAAAAGACCCAACGATTGTTTTATAGGCGGAAGCCGAACATAACAAAACATAAAAGAAAAAATGGAAGAACCAATCCCGCAAGTTAATGACTTGCATTTAGGAAATATATTGTTATCGGAACAGGCCGACCTGATTTTACAAGACTGTCGAAGCTTCAAACACCCACACAATTAATGTATTGACTGACGGGACTTACCTGTACCCATTCGTACGCCCCAATATGGCCGTACTTCGATGCATCCCATAGTGCAAATATGATACTGCGTCTTGGTCGCCAACCTGAAAATTAATATAAAAACAAACTTGTATTAAGGCGCCAGTCGAATGTTTACCAGAAACAATGTTTTATTTAGTTGACGTACATTGAAGGTTTACCTTAAATACCTAATATATAGTTGTGTTAAACAGTCACATGTCTTTAGCACTCACATTTTGACTTTCCCACAGGCGGCTGGCTTGTGCAAGTTATACTTTCATTGTTTTTAAAGAACAGCATGTCGATCCCGATTAAAGGTGGAGAGAGATGTCAATTTTCAAACGACCCTAGTACTAAAATATAATGTCACGTTACGCTATTGCAATTTTTTTTCCTTTTACTGTAACATTAAAGACACATTCGAATAACAAAAAAAATACACTTTGCATTACTCAGTACCGTATTGGTCTGAGTATAATACGGACTTTTTTTTAATATGCTGTGTTTTATTTTCGCGTACCATTTTAAATATGTTTGAGCTAGAAAAGTTGCAGATATATAAATTATATCTATTAATAGTAAAACAGCATGATTTTACCTTTCCCGATATGGTATGAGAAAGTTCTGGCCAATTCTTGAATGACGGTATAGCCCGTGCCAGAGTCAACACCACCCTGTATCCAGGAGTCTATGTGAGCGCCGATTATAACATATTTATCTGTAAAATATAAGTAACATATATAATGGCCGATTTTAGCCTATTTAGCTGTAAAATATAATAAACATATTATTGCCGACTTTGGCATAAGAATCTGTAAATTATATCAAATATATTAAAATCGATTATGACATCTTTATCTAAAAAATATAACAAACATTGAAGAGCCGATTATGAAATATATTATGAATGAAAAATAACAAATAAGTTAACGTCGATGATGATATATTTATAAATGAAAAATAACAAATACTTTAACGCCGATTATGATATGATTTACTTTCCGTATGGCATAATTGTACGACAATTACCGTATTACAAGTGAACCTGCACTTCCGGGTTTTGGTAAGAAATAAGAGATACATCAGTAGCACATATAGGCGGATAGTGAAAACTCGGATGATTCTTATCAGATGCACATGCTTGACTGAGTCTTCCATGTACGCAGATATAACCAAGATCGGAAATTCGCGAGGAGCTTATATATATTCTCAGAAAGGTCAGAACCAGGTCAATATTGTCAATCAATACCTTACCTGATTCGTAATGACCTTTGATGGTGGCCAGTATATTGGATATAATACGGTGTTGTAAGAGATTCTGAACTTGCAAGGTCACCGTTCTGAAATAAAAAATAATGCTTTACACTTGTTACAATTGTTGATTTGTAAATAAAGGCCGGCCTAAAGGACGACATCATTAATTGAAACGCATATTGCTATATTTACAAAGTTGAGTATTCCATTGATTTATTGTTATTCCATCACAACATATGCGTTCTTGTTGAATATTAATCCAACAAATACTTTTTTCAATTTTTCATTGAAATAATTTCGATAAATATCACGTAGAAAAGATTATCATGTAATATCTCCCATTACACCATGCATGTACAGTAAACATATATTTCTGGTCACAGAGAAAAAGCGGTCGTTAGGACTATGGGTTTGTTTCGGTATACTATCGAGATATAATTATATCAGTACCAAGGACAATTCATAGATTCGAGGACACATTTTAAGCCATGCCATGCCCTGTGTCAGCATCACATACAAACCCAAAAGTATGCGTTAAATACTACCCGGTTCTCATGCATCACATGCGACACATGGTTTGGACAGAACATATCGAATGTTTTGATAGACTAACATACTGCATCTAATTTGAATAACGATTCTATGAATTAATAAGATATTTTGAGTTAAAGACAGAGTATACAGTTAACAATACTATTAAAATATTCCCTTTTTGATGCAATGGGATTAACAGGATAGTGTCTACTAATACTTCTCAATAGTCAAGTTGAAACAAAGTAAGACAAATAAAACAAATCCGATTAATGATCATTTGGTAATCGAGGAATATCACACGAAAACCGACATTCTTTCAAAACTCTGTGACCAGTGAAGATTCAGATATGCTTGTACGAAGACTGATGATTAGCTTCCCTGCTCAACATCTAGACGTAACCGTATGCTGGAAATCGCCGAAGTGCACACATAACATCCCAACTCTTGCTGTCATGTTTTATTAACAATAACATGTGTCATAGAATACAGGAATCAATGTATTTTAGTTTCTTAGAAGACGTTGAGGTTGATCACTCCGTGTCCCATCTCCTAAAGCCAATGGTGAATTGTCTATTACAAATCCATACTTATGGCAATGATAATGTACTAAGTAGCCTTGGCTAGTGGAGATGTTCCTGTCCAGGAGAGTTGACAATAACAGAGGCCTGGAACATATAGTATGTACAGATCTAATAAAAAAGAGTTTTATATTTGTCAAACTAGATATTGCTTTTTTAAAAAAGCGCTTGTCTCCCCATTTGTGTGGATGTAGGGTTGAAAAAGAAACGATAGAGATGGATTCTGTAGTTTTGGACTGGAGATGAAACAACAGTGACTTTGAAGTTTGGCCTATTAACCTGTAGGCAGTAGTGGACATGTATTGCATACGATTAGTGGTTATTTTTTTAAGAATGAACGAAATGTGGATGTAAGATGTAAGTACCATTTTGTGTTTTATTTCGATATGGAGCAAGCACTGATCACTGATGGTTTTGTGGAATGCTGGCAACGCCCAATGTCACTGTGACCTTTCAGTTATAGGCCACTGTGACCTTGACTTTAGACATACTTACCTCAAAATCAACAGGGGTCTTCTACTAGACATGGTCAACCTGTATACCAAGTATGTTATTGAGCGGAAACCATTTTTTACCTTGACCTTCTGTCAAAAAAATATATTGGGGTCATCTACTGGTTATTACCAACCTGCAAACCAAGTATGAAGTTCCTACGGCCAAGCGTTCTTCAGTTTTTGAACAGAAACATGTGTGACGGACGGACGGACGGAAACCAGTGTCATGGCCATCCTATACCAAGTATGAAGTTCCTGGCCCCACGCAATCTTCAGTAAAACTGTTATTGAGTTGAAACCATTTGTCAGCCCAATGTCAGCGTGGCCTTGTCCTTTGACTTTAGAATCAGCAGGGGGTCATTTTCTGTCATCAGCTTAAGGTTACCATGTCCTTGACCTTTGACCTAGTGATCATCTGCTGGTGGTGACCAACCTGCACACCACGTTTTAACTTCCATGACCAAAGCATTCTTAAGTTATTACGCAAAAACAATTTGTCAGCTCATTGTCACTGTGACCTTGACTTTAGACATACTGACCTCAAAATCACTATGGGTCTTCTACTGGGCATAACAAAACTGCATACCAAATATGGAGTTCCTCGGCTTAAGCGTTTTTCAGTTATTGAGCAGAAACCATTTTATACCTAACAAGATGACCATGCCCTTGACCGTCTGACATCAAACTCAATAGGGGTCATCTACTGGTCATGACCAACCTGTATACCAAGTATGAAGTTTCTACACCCAAGCGTTCTTCAGTTATTGAGCAGAAACAAGTGGAAACCATTTTTCACCTGAAGGTTACCATGACCTTGACCTTTGACCTAGTGACCTCAAAATCAAAAGGGGTCATCTGCTGGTGGTGACCAACCTGCACACCAAGTACTAACTTCCATGGCCAAAGCATTCTACAGTTATTAAGCAAAAGCAATGTTCAGCTCATTGTCACTGTGACCTCTCAGCTCAAGGTCACTGTGACCTTGACTGTAGATGTACTGACCTCAAAATCAATAGGGGTCTTCTACTGGGCATGGCCAACCTGCATACCAAATATTGAGTTCCTCCGCCCAAGCATTCTTCAGTTATTCAGCGGAAACCATTTTTTACTTCACAAGGACACCATGACCTTGACCTTCTGACATCATAATCAATAGGGGTCATCTACTGGTCATGACCAACCTGCATACCAAGTATAAAGTTCCTACGCCAAAGCATTCTTCAGTTATTGAGTGGAATCAAGGGTGACGGACTGAAGGAAGGACGGAACGGGCAAAAACAATATGGCGCCCCCATGACATAATAATTAATTTGAAAACAAGTGAAAAACATTTTGGAAAGAGAAATTTTCTATACTTTACTTGGTCATTGAAGGGTATGTCGCAGAGCATCCATTTTTATCTGCCTCCAGTAATTCTGTGGTTCCTTTAGTCGCTACAGCTTCTAAGGCTAACAACGGGTCGTCTGAGTAAACAATGTATGTCCTAAGCAAAATGAGAAATGATCCTAAATCTTTCCGCACATAGAAAAGCTTTCTCACACCTCTGTAGCAGAAGACTTTCTAAAGCATGTGACAAAAGTAGAAATTTCAAGTAGTCAGCAATGTCTCCTTTTGCAACAATGTTTTCAACTCTATTCAATAATTATACATATATTGATATTGATACTTTGATAGGTTTTTAATTTCTGTTAAGATGTTTTTAAATTCGTCTGCAGCAAATTTGTTGTAAGTGGGAAAGAGGTAAAGGGATGTCCCATGAATTTAAGGAAAAAATTAAGGTTACCATTTTTAAATTGGGTCCAAGTTATTTTGTAATAATAAGATTATTGGGTTAGTGTATCCAGTAACACTGATCAACACAATTACAATTTGCATCTAGGGAGTGGTGGCTCAAACATGTTTGCACTGACACTGTATACTGTCTTCAATTGCTCAATTCATTACTTCTATAATTAAGACCCCCATAGTATGTGTCCTCACAGGATTTCATGTATTCCTTAATCTGATCCTGATATGTAAGTTAACCTAAGCCATTTTAGAGTGGACTAGTTTGAAAACAGTTTCCACGGAAATTATATTTACATGGGCATAACATTTAAATAGATATAAATAAAAATAATTCCAACATTAAAAATATTTTTAAAGTAAATCTGTAAAAGAAATGAGGAAAAAAGAAATATACAACTATATTTACTTTACAACTATCTGCAGCTGTTCATTAAATTTGGCTCCCTTTTCCCTCTCTCCCTCAGCATTAAGCCACTCTCTCTTCATAAACTCCTCTGCTAAAGGGGCTGTAACAACAATATGGATAATAAATGGTCAGAGTTCATTTTTCAACAACTACATTCAAGATCTATAGAAATGTCTACCACAAAGAATGTCAGCTGTCATAAGAGCAAAAATGTTATATAAGAATATTTAATATCTGAAGGTAACAAAGTATCATTTGTCTGTTTGAGCCTTTCCACATACAACAAATCTGCAGCAGACAACTTTGAAATCATACTCAAATATTTTTGGCAACTACTTTAAAATGGAAGTACAATAATTGAAAAGAGTTGAAAACATGGTGACAAAAGGTGAAATTGCTTGTTTTAAACAATTTCTTCTTTTGTTGCCATGTTTTCAAAAAGTTATCTGCTGCAGAGGAGTCAGAAAGTATCTATATGAGGGTAAGGTTTAATTCAACCACAAAAATGGACACATGCAAGTGCAAAATGTCGTCAAAATCATTAAGCTTTTGAGACTCATTATGGCCACTTTCAACACTTACCTATTTTTTTGGTCATAGTTTTATCCTCAGTTTTCTCTGCCAAAGTTATAAGCAGTTTCAGCAATGGCACAACTGTGTAGATGTTTGGAGCTGTGCTGGCAAAATTGGCAAAGTACTGCATACTGGTTCTAAAATTAGAATAAAGACATGTGCACACATTGATAGGCATTTTATGTTCCACCAAAACAACACATTTCTCCCTTTTCCTACTTTGTTTTCAAGTCAATAGATAAAGATAAGAGTCTGAGTTTTAAAACAAGTTTGACCATCTTGACAAATATACACAACAACACTGGCATTAAAAAAAATAATTTTTGTTTAGTTTTCAACAGGAAACTTATCCATGATCCTGGACGACAAACTCAGACAAGGCTGTGAAATCTGCATTTCCCATTTCTGAAGACCCTGTAGCAGATAACTTTTTAAAAAATAAGGTGCCAAATGGAGAAATTTCTCAAGATGAGCAATTTCTCCTTTTGGCACCATGTTTTCACCTCTTGTAAATAATTCAACTTTCATTCATAGAGATTTACCATATTTTTGCCTACATGTTTTCAAAGTCATCTGCTTCAGATTTGTTGTATGTGGGAAAGTGTTTACATGAAAGCTGCAAGCATGGATCAAAACTGAGACACCTGTCTCTAAAACCCCTACCCTACTATTCGGCCATGTTGGATTCAGTGTCTAACATGGGTATATTTATATTTCCTCCCTTTCTTTTCAAAAGTTGGTGTCTGCAATTTTCAAACACATGAGACACACAGTGATTCATAATTTCCCACAAGCAGATGAACTGTTATAGATACCTCTGCAGCAGACAACATTTTAAAACATTGTGGGGAAATGTGGGGAAAGAAATTTGTATGTATGCAGTCAACTTCTCATGATGAAAACCTGTTCCAAGTCCAAGCCATAAGTTGTTTAGTTTTAGCCGAGCCCCGGTAGCTCATTTGGTAGAGAAGCAGGCTGTCAATCCAGGACTTGTGAGTTCGAACCCCAGCTCGGCCAATATGTTTGACAAAAGTCAATGTGACAAGTGTCATTCCATTTAAACCAATCTGAAAAAAGACTATGTGGAAAAGAAGCCAGTTGATTGGAAAGTATGTTGTGTAGAGTACTGGTGTGAGAAAGTGACGAAACATATGAATGAATGAACTAGCCACTGTGATAGGACTAAAAAAAAGTTCAAAATGGTGTTCAACCCCTAGCAATCAATCAATCAATGTATAGTTATAAGTTATTAGTGGAAAAGGGCAATAATTCAAACAAGGTAGAGTTATGGCCCTTGCATGAATAATCGTTTCAAATTTCAAAACCATAGATTGCATAGTTTAGGAGACCTAAGGCAAAAACTTTACAAAAATTCTTAATATATAAGGGGCCATAATTCAAGCAAAATACATGGTAGATTTTATGGTCCTTGCAGTATAGTCACCTTATGATGTTGAATAAGTGTTCCAAAGCCATAGTCTTTATAGGTAAAAAAAAGAGCAATGTGAACCAAAATTAAAACAATAACCAAGATTACAATGCCCTCTATCAAGTGATGAGAATAAGATCATACAAGCTATTATCCCTTTCCCACTAACTATAAATCATCAGCCAACTTTGAAAACATGTAAGTCAATCAAGGTTTTGTTTTAACCATTTCCCTCATATAGATACTTTCTGATGCCTCTCCAGCAGACAGCTTTTTTGAAAACATAGTGACAAAAGAAGAAATTGCACAAAACGTGCAATTTCTCCTTTTGCCACAATGTTTTCCACTTTTAGTCATAGGTTATCCATTCAATTAAACAGATTTTTTTAGCTTTTGACAAAATATGTTCAAATTCGCCTGCTGCAGAATTGTCGTACGAGGGAAAGGGTTAAACTGAAAGATTAATTTTTTAATAAAGTTGAAAATATTTTATGGCAAAAGGAGAAATGATTCATAATATCATGATGACTGCAAAGGTATCAAAATGTGTCAATATGTGTGAAGGGTAAATGGTTTCACCAGGCCGATCTGCATAAGCCTTACTTCACTAGATCCTTCAGTGACATCTGTGTCATGTTGGTAGATTTAATCCTTTTTACCATAACACCAAGTCCCTCTTTAAGAAGATCTGCATTTTCTGTAGCTTGAAACCCATTCCTGTAGTAGATGAGCCAGACAAAATGTCACTCACGTCTTATATATCATTTTTATATTATCTACGTTTTGCCTATTGAAGATATGAGTTGTCCTTATTTAATACATTATGCTGGAAAAGTGGGAGGATTTATATTATAACACTAACGCTTGTTTGCTTTGTTCTAAGTCGAAAGAGGGGCATTTCTCAAAAATTATTAAAACTAGAGTTATGTGACTTATAGTATAGACTTGCGTAATGTTCCAAGGAACATGTGTACCAAGTTTCATTTGAAAATGTTAACGTTTTTTTAGTTATGAGGTAGGGTTAAGTTTTGTGACAACGAAAAACAGACAAGCTATTAAGCAAGGGATTAAAACATAATGTCTAGACATTTGAAAACAAATCTTTGAGATGGAATTGACAAAATCCTCTGCTGCAAAGGCATTTCATTGTAACAGATTCATGCATACAATTCAGTTGTTACAAATGAATAAACAAGACAATTTTACCAAGAAAATATGGCAAGTATAGCTTGTAAAAGTAACTGATAACAAGATGCAACAATCAGAGCTTCGGCCGTTTTGCTTCCTGGACCATCTATCAACCCGTCATTGTCAGCGATCATAGTCTGAAATATACAATTGGCATCATAATTATGCTTGTATAATTGTGTACTGTTGCATTTATACAATGTTTTAATAACACCATGAGACAGCCCTAGCTTATTTACTCCTTGCCAATACACCACATCTGCAGCAGACAAAATTCAACATCATAAGGTGATTATACTGCAAGGGCCATAAATCTTCCATGTATTTTGTTTGAATAATGCCTTTATTTATTTCGAATTAAAGTAAAGTTTTGCCTTAAGGTCTCGAATGACGTGTGTTGCATTGTTTCTTTGTCAAATGTCAGTGTGAGTTAGGGTTTGAACACACAACCCCTAGATTGACAGCCTACTTTGCTACCAGGGAGAGTTTTAACCCTTTACCTCTTATACTATTAGACACTTTCTGACGCCTCTGCAGCAGAGGGAATTTTGAAAACATGGCAACAAATGAAGAAATTGCTCAAAATGAGCAATTTCTCCTTTTGTCACCATGTTTAGAACTCTATTAATTATTTGTGATTTCATTTAAAAGGGGTTTTCAATTGTTTTTCGGGTATGTTTTCAAAGTTGTCTGCTGCAGATTTGATGAATGTGGGAAAGGGTTAAATGAGACTCATCAGGAAAAAAGAGACCTTGTTGCATCTCAGAATAGCATCACATACCAAGGCAAGGAAAAGTGTTAGGATGTTACAGTTCAAGTGTTTTGTCAAAATGTACATCTTTGCCTTTTTCTAAATATCTGTAGACAGTGAAGACTCAGATGAACCTGTAAGCATAGCTTTATCTGATTCTCACTATCTGTAGATTCAACAGGACACCTTTATGCCTTTACATCGTGGAGGACAATGAAAGTTGCATTCTCCTGATCCTGTACCTGTAATGCATGCATATACAACAGGACCCTGTTTATCAAACTTGCTCATATTTTCTGAATTACCTGGAAAAACCCACTGGTACCCTCTAAGTGATTACATAATGATGGTAATAGTTTGATCACATTCTTGGCAACCTCCAGGGGTGATAATAAATCTAAATTGGAAAATCCAACTTTCTTTTCTCCCTTTACCTGAAAATAAAAACAATTGAGTTTGAAATTACTAAAAAGGACCTGTGACTGAAGATGAGTTAATACAAACTTTATTATTTGAGCAATTTCTTCTTTTGTGACGTTTTCAAAAAACGCTGCTGCTCACACATCAAAAAGTGTCTGTATGTGGGAAGGGGTTAACCCTTTCCCTCATACAACAATTCTGCAGCAGACGACTTTGAACATATTTTGTCAAAACATAGAAAATCACTATAATTAAATGGATAACCTATGACTAAAAGTGGAAAACATTGTAGCAAAAGGAGGAATTGCACGTTTTGTGCAATTTTTCTTATGTCACTATGGTTTCAAAAAGCCGTCTGCTGCAGAGGCGTCAGAAAGCGTCTATATGAAAGGGTTAAAAGTCAAGGTCAAAGAGACCAAATTTTGGTAAGTCAGACATGCTCTACCAAGTACTGTTAATCCTTTCCCTCATGTAGATGCTTTCAAACGCCTCTGGAGCAGACGACTTTTGAAATCAAAGAGGCAAATGGAGAAATCTCATCATGCTCATGATGAGCAATTTGTCATTTGTCACAATGATATTAATGATATCAACTCTATTTGATAATCATACTATCATTAATAGAGATTTTCTATATTTTGGACTTGATCATTTCAAAATCGTCTGCTGCAGAGTTAAAGCATAGGAAGTGACCAAGAAATATTTGGGGGTTTTACCAAATGAGTCCAAGGTCAAGGTCGGTGACTGAATGTTCATACTTGACACATGCCAACCCAAGATATTTCTGTGCATCAAGTTTACTTTCAGAGTGAAAATGTAACAGATAATATATGAAAAGCTGTTCATCCGAATATTGGAAATAAATTGAGATCTTACAACAGCAATACAGGAAGGTATTGAGATTCTTTTTAACTTACTTTGAAAAATGTTTTCCGTTTTGATGATGAACATAAGAGAGAATGGTTCAGTTTTCGACACAAATCTTCCACAAGAAATAACACATGAGGAGGTTGTAGGCTTAATTCTTCTTCACCCTAAAAGAAAGAAAAGGTAATATAACAGAATGAAAGCATTAGTTTAAACTAGTGATGGGAATGAGTATCGATATAAGTACTCGGGTACTTGTATACTCTTCCAATTGAGAAAACTGAAAACATTTAGCCAAAAAAATGTTTAAACTATCTTTAAATGAAAGAACAATTACTGAATAAAGTTAAGTGCAATTTTTCGTTTTGTGGCATTGTTTTCAAGTCGTCTTCAACAGACGCGTCAGAAAGCGTCTGTATGTTGGAAAGGGTTAAACCTCTGAACAAATGATGAATAACTAAACTATTTAACCCTTTCCCTTATATAGACTCTCTCTGATGCCTCAGCAACAGACGTTTTTTTTAAAACATAGTGACAAAAGAAGAAATTACAAAGATTGTGCAATTTCTCCTTTTGCCACAATGTTTTCCACTTTTAGTCATATAGCGATTTTCCAGTTTTTGACAAAATATGTTCAAAGTCGTCTGCTGCAGAATTGTCATATGAAGGAAAGATTTTCATATATCTGTCAAGATACATTTTGAAGGCATCTACTTCAGATTTGTTGTATGTGGGAAATTTGAAAAAAACAATTTGAGATGTCAAAAATCACCTTGGTTTGCATTTCCGAGTCTAGGGCTGTCTTTGTGATTGGACCTGTGTTTAGAATCGCAAAAACATGGATATCAAGTTCTCTGAAATTAAGAAAATTGTATCATTTACACCTGCAATGAACCTTTTAGAATTGAAGAGAATTTTGTTAAATCTGTAACATTGGATATAAATAGGTTTGAATTACGGTATGTAATTATGTAATAAAGTGTTTCATGGCTTTCTCACACCAGTACTCCACAGCTTGTCACAGTTACTTTTGTCAAATGTGGGACAGAATGTTGGCAGAGCTGGGGTTCAAACTCACAGCCCCTTGATTGACAGCCCACGTAACTACTGAATGAACTACCGGGGCCTTAAGAGTGCACAGAAGCAGGTAAAACCTCTGAACTACAGGGTTTCCCAATATGAAAGGAAAGGAGCTGTCAGGCATGGGGACCAAACAGTAATCAATTTCAGATGATTTTCAGTAACAAATCTAGCTGATGTTTTCATAGGTTTGTGTCTACTGGCTATTGTAATAGGCGACACAGAACTGGTCTATGTTGCAACATAAGATGAAAACTCCTCCTATAGCATGCTTTAATTTTTGTTCCAAAGAAATCAAATCTGGATGCCATTCATAGTTTAAATGGTATGACAATTTCATTTGTCTGTTTTGAAAATCTCTGAGGAAAGTTATGCCAGATACATGTATGTAAAATTGGAAGAATGATTAATATTGAGATAACCCTTTCCCACATAACTCAAACCTGCAGCAGACAACTTTGTTTACAGTTTGGCAACAACTTAAAAATATTGTGACAAAAGACGTTTGCTGCAGAGGCATCAAAAACTGTATGTACCAGGAAAAACAACAAGTAACTGGAGGATTGCAAGCAATACCATAGTCCCCTACTGGTTTGAACTTTTG
>JAUELF010101212.1:0-15733 GCA_031471495.1 Clinocardium nuttallii | reverse complement strand
GAACACTAGTCATATGGAATTATAGCCTTTAACTATACAGGGGTTCGAACACTAGTCATATGAAATTATAGCCTTTACCTATACAGGGGTTCGAACACTAGTCATATGGAATTATAGCCTTTAACTATACAGGGGTTCGAACACTAGTCATATGAAATTATAGCCTTTACCTATACAGGGGTTCGAACACTAGTCATATGGAATTATAGCCTTTAACTATACAGGGGTTCGAACACTAGTCATATGAAATTATAGCCTTTATCTATACAGAAATTTGAATGACGGCGCTTTAACCTAACTCACAGACACTGTACTAATTGAGTTTTACTATCAACATATGCATAGTATTAAGAAACAAAGTAAGGAGTGAGTGGATGTCTAGAATACACAAATGTTTATTTTTTATTTCGCGGTAAAACTGATCAGTGATTTCTTATTGTATGCATATATTCCCATCACTAGACAAGCATCCGTCTGTCTGATTGCTGTACACATCGGGTACTCTAAACCGTCTGTCTCTGACAACAATATCTTCTCTTTTCTACCATCGTGTCCGATTACATGAACATTGCTACCATCATAACCACAGACTACCAAGGTGCCTTCATAATCAACATACATTCCTGATGGACACTTCAACTCTTTATCTGCGTACTGGTATATCACTCGACCTTGTTCATCAAGACACGTGACGTTGTGAGTGAACGCGTCTGATACAAACACTCTACTTCCACTCGCATTGACCTTCACATAGTTAGGACATGTAAACACAGAGTTACCATTATGCACACCCAGTCTCCGCTGTAACACACCAGCCATGTTGAGTACGTGTACCTCACCATTACCAGGAGCGTCAAAGCAAGTCACGTAGATCTCATCACCAGACACATCTACACCCCAGCATTCGCTATCCATCTCCATGGTGTTCGTCACCTCCATCTTTGGAAGTAACGTCACTCTATGAATCTTATTGCTGTCACCTGTTACAATTATTTCATTATAATTGTAGACGGCTACTTGATACACGTGTTTATCCAACTGGGAGATAACATTGAAGTCTTTATCTAATAGCTTGACTCCTTCATGACCACAACACGTGACAAGATGTCCACCGGGCATGAAGGCACATCCGGATACACATGTTGCTCCAACATCGATTTCACGTCTACCGGAAAGGGATGTGTTTACTGGTGACCTCAGATTATGTCGTTCGTATGTAAAACCACTGTCGACGTCCTGCTTAAGATTCATGCCATTGACAGACACGCAACTTTTGTCAATCAGGACTGTATCTACAGATTGCAGTTGTTTTACCACGTCATAAAGAACGTCATTAATCCTGAATGTCATTTCTGGTTGATTGAGCTCTTCTTGTATCTGATTCATGGTATCTTCATATGTCGATATAGTGGTACTGGCTCTCTTCATACCGACAAACATCACTTCGGCGTCTTGAGATTTCTCGTATTCTCCCATTGATTTCAGTTGATCTGAAATTAGTGCAAGAGCGTCCACAAAAAAAGTTACATGATCTCCAACATCCTTTCTTAATGTATCATCAACTTGTTTGATTTCCTTCTGTAGAAGCTTGTCTATCTTATCTAATATTTCGTTCATATCCATTCGTATCTGACGCATGTCACGAAGGCATTTCTCTAACTTTGACTTAGTCCTCTTTTCGTCTTCGATCCTCGATATTTTCATCTTATCATATTTGGATTTTAAGTTTTCCAGACGTGTTCTAGTATAGTTGAAGGATCCATCTTTCTGCATCTGCTTTGCCTGTTGGTTAATATCAGTTGTATTACAGTTGACATGACTTGTAACTTTACATATTTTACAGATGACGTCATCATGACTATGACAATACATACTAACAAGCATTGTTTTATGATCTTCACACACCATGATAAACGGTTTTGATGTAACCGTAGTTGATACAGAAGGCATATTTCTTCCCGACTGTAGTTTGTGGTTCCTCGTGAGTTTCGAACCCCGATGTGCTTTATCGCATGCAGGACACATAAACTCCTGACATCTGATACAAAATGACACCGCCTCGGATGAGACATTATGATGTCTGCATACGTCACATTCTTGGGAAGATGTTTCTTTGTATGCTGATAAACTACTTGCCATGTTCAAGACTCTTCGATTCGTTGATCTGAAAAAGTAAATAAATACATACTCCAGTAAAATATACTTGTTCCTTACAAGAACATTATTATGACATTGGTGTGAATATATCACGCCTGAAAAACACCTCCATGCTAATGGAGGATCTATATAACCAGTGAAAAGCCAGATAAAACTGCGCAGGTGTATTGTTAGCTCTGATTCCATCTAAAAAGAACTTCGTGTTGTTTGTATAACAATGAGTAAAGTTCCACAAGCCGGTGTGACTACACATAAACAATAAGGACTCATCAAACATCTAACCATATGCACATCTGTAATGACATTTAGAAATAATCTTTCCCGAGTCAAAGGACAATGCTTAAATGCATTTTATAAGCAGTGCCGTTATAATGCTACACATATGCACTGACTAACCTGGACCTATTAACGGTTTATTTTCGCAGAGCTCCGTTAACAAATTATTCTCGGCTATTCAACTAATGGTTATTGCTGTTAGTTGACGATGTTAACCATCGCGCTCGGCAGTAATGCATTATTGCTGTTATTACGTCCCCTATGTAAAAACTGTCTGAGTGTATTAACACAGGGTCATCAAGCCCTGCGTCTTGTACACTAAATCTAATTGACCCTCAAATCTGTCTTGTTGCAAAAGTTGAATTATTCATAACGTTGTTTTCATCCAGAACGTCACACAACATTTATGTCAGAAAAGAGAAGGTTTTCAGTATAGGGCATTACACGCTGATCGCCAGGACGCTGAACCAAATGTCGGTATAAAACGTGGCCTAGTCAAGATACACCCGTTGATTAGAAACCTTCTACATCACTTCGTAAACTATTTACAAGTTTAAGTTAATATTAAACAATCGCAGTTTTAGTTGAGCACACGGTAATATATCGTAAAGTATAAATAAGCCGTGTTGGACGTAAACTTTTCAGAAAGGAAAACAGAAGCCCCCTTTTTAAATAGTAAATAAATTCCGAATCAAAGAGATGCTCTGTAGGTATAATGATATATATTCACTACTACTGCATGATTATATTTATTTACAAAACCAATAAATACCCAATACCACATGTTTACGTTTATGTAAAGGTACTCCATTGTTAATCATTCAGAAGAGTAGAAAGGTTTCAAAAATATTCTATATCAATACCCCGCTAGATAAAAGAATTACCGCTGTTAACCGAGATTTAATCCTTCACCCGAATGATTTTTTTAAACGTCAGCAGTAGACGACAATTTGTCAAATAGTTCATGCAAGGAAATACTAACCATTTACTTATCTTAAAACGTTTCTATGTGTAATAAGATTCCCATGATTTTTTTCCCGATCATAGTAATAAATTGATTTTACACATATTGGATAAGTCCATATAATGCAAATCAAGACGTGTGTATAATGATTCAGAAACGGTTGAAACCTGTATGAACTTCAAACATGAAATACTTGAAGTACAGATCACTTGATAGTATTATGTCTGATACGCAATATAAAATGTTATATTTAGAGTTCGTTCATTGAATGTTATTGATTGATCGGAGTTAAACAACGTTTTCAACGAAATCACGTGCATACCACCCACTTCTTCAAGTACATGTGTCCTTGTATTTTCTAGCGTTCTCCTACCGGTGCTCCACTTGTAATTCGTTCCACGAAACTTGTTTCTTTTCTATATCGACGCGTGTAACAAGAAAAGAAAAACAATCAGTTGATGTGTCGATCTTAACAGCGACAGAGACACAACCAAAATTAATTTAAATAACAATAAATATTTCAAAAGCTACTCACTAGAACTGAAAATGGACGTGACAGAAATTTACTTAAACTGGAACTGTTAGATTAAGAGAAGTCTTTCTTATAACAGCAAAATGTCTTCTCCTGTTTATATTCGTTCAATACTTCCTTGTGTGGTAACCGGCAGAGAACTTGAAAATTACACATTATTGTATAAAGAGAGTTAACTCCCTTGATGTTTACTAATACTTTAAAACTAATACTTTAAAACAATGTCACTTTACTTGATATGTACAAGTGTCGGCAGCCCAATTTGAAAAGCCTGTTGGAAATAAAGGAAATATATGCGCAATATAAGGAATTTATTTGTGCAATGTTTCCAACTAATATAAATTATCAAATAAGCCGTTCCAAGAGAAAATTACCATTATGGATTATGCGTAATGTATCGACCCAGATCAGTCCGCGCAGGCTTATCCTAGTCGACACATTCCGTCTCAGAAGGATTGGGGTAAAGGGTAGTGATTCCTGAAACAGAATATCCACATAAGGCGAAAGGTATCTGTCCGGGTTAGCCTGCGATGCATGCTTGGGCTGATCTGGGTTGATACTTGACGCAGGGTACACAATGTTGATTTTCTCGTGGAACGGCTCATATAGTACCAAGATAGTATAAAAGCTATACATGTAGATAAATATATATATATCGTAAAAGAGAAAAATAGAGTAATATATTTTATTTTATATACAGTTGATATATTTCAGAAATAACAAAACACGGAGATATAACAGCCTACGTCTATGTAAACTTGGCAAAATTGGAGCAAGCAGCGAAGTATAGTAATAACTTAGACTGGAGACAAATATGTCTAGATATGCTGCTAAACGTTAAGCTCTAGAAGTCATCGTGTGCAGCGAAGTATAGTAATTACTTAGACTGGAGACAAATATGTCTAGATATGCTGGTAAACGTTAAGCTCTAGAAGTCATCGTGTGCAGCGAAGTATAGTAATAACTTAGTCTGGAGACACATATGTCTAGATATGCTGCTAAACGTTAAGCTCTAGAAGTCATCGTGTGCAGCGAAGTATAGTAATAACTTAGACTGGAGACACATATGTCTAGATATGCTGCTAAACTTTAAGCTCTAGAAGTCATCGTGTGCAGCGAGGCAGATGTAGTGCATATATCAGCCGTCCCGCGATAAAACCAACAGTATGGCCTCTGAGTAATGTATAGACCAAGATCATCCTGTGCAGTCCACGTAGACTGATCCGGGCCGACACATTCCGTCTCAGGGGGATAGAGGTATAGAGTAATGATTCTTGAAATAGAAAATCCACAGGAGGCCAAAAGTGTTTGTCCTGGTTAGCCTGCGCGGCATACTTTCTACAATGTTGGTTCTCTCGCGGGACGGCTCAAATTTAATTCGATTGTTTCGTGGTAAAACTGACCAGTGAGTAGGTTTCGTATACGTTGTTAATTCCCATCATCAGGCAACCATCACGCTGTCTGAACGCTGCACACTATTGGGAATTAACACCATCTGTCTCGGAGAATATTTTGTTCTCTTTTTGACCATCTAATCCAATAACATACACATTGTTGTTACGACCACAGACGAGCAGGTAACATTCGCAATCCACATACATTCATTATGGTCGATGCAAGTCTGTATCTGAGTACTGGAAAATCACATGTCTCTGTTTTTCAAGACACGTAACAATGTCGTTGGATTTGTCTGATACAAACACTCTACTTCCATCCTGATTGACGGTTACATAGTAGGGCTCTGTAAATATATATATCCATCATTATGCAAACCCAATCTACGCTGTACTTTACCGACTGCAGTTGTTTTACCATGTCGAAAAGGTGGCATTAATATTGAAACTTATTCCGGATTGATTTAGATCATCTTGTATCTGTAACATGATTCCTTCGCATATCGAAAGAATCTTACGGGCTCTATTCTTTCCGACAAACATAACTTCGGCGTCTTGCGTTTTCTCGTATTCGTCCATTACTTTCAGTTGGCCCGAAATTTGAGCAATAGTTTCTCCGAAACTTGAAGCATTATCTTCATCTTTCATCAATTTCTTTGATTTCCTTGGATAGAGTTTTCTCTATCCTATCTATTGTTTCGTTTCTGTATTTTCGTATCTGACACATGTCTTCAAGGCATGCCTGTTACTCTGAGTTCACTCTCTTTTTGTCTTCAATCATCGATACTGTAATCTTGTCATTTTTGGATTTCAGGTCTTCAAGGCATATTCTATTATCTTTGAAAGACTCATCTGTATTCATCTGCATGGCTTGTTTATTACTATCAGTTATGCTGCAAGTGTTATGGTTGGTTACTTTACACGTACTACAGATGACTTCACCATGACTTTGGCAATACATATAAACAATCATTGTGTAATGGTCTTCACAAATCATTATTATATGTGGTATTGATTAAGCCGAAGTTGATGAATTTGGCAGATCACAACCCGGCAGTGGGTGATCTCTAGTGAGCTTCGAACCACGTTGTGCTTTATCACATATAGGACGCAAAAGTTCCTGACAGCTGGTACAATATGACACAGCCTCGGAGGTCACATGCTGATGTTAGCATACTTCACAATCTTGAATAGAGGTTTTATCGGACTCTTTGAATATAGAAACACTACTTACCATGGTCAAAACCCTTAAAATGTTGATCTGAAACAGTAAAAACACATAATTATCAAGTATAATATTTATTTATTCCTTATAAGTAAAGATACCTTTTACTTAGCTTAGGGACATTGATTGTACTGGCTTCCTCAGTTATAAATCAGAAACGCATTATTTTCAGTAGCAGCTAGTTGCCTTGAACACAGTGATATAAAATGGGTAAACTAGATTAATCCATACGTCACTTAACTGTTCAATTTAATGAAAGGTATTCAAACTTAACGTAAGTGTAATAGAAGGGAAAAACATTATTTTTAGAAAAGGGGATCTTAACTTGAAATACCATCCAACGCTAGCGCTCTGCATCAGCCACCTATTTCCGAAATGTGATTATAGCTAAAGTTATCATCGGGACCAGTCTTGCTTTCAATGAAGCAGTTCGAAACGATACGTACGAAAGGTTTATTGACACAATCCATAAAACCTTCTTTAAATGTTTTGTTTTAACAATAACGGTCATAGATGTAGACCCAAAAGCATGTCGTTGAAATACAAAGATCCCCAGGCAACTGTAAACCTTCGAACATGGACTACTGGTATTTAGCCCATTGGGGGAAGACGAATTACAATCGTCACAATGACTTCTGTCAATCATATCTTGGCAAAATTTCTTCCTCAAATGTTGCTTTTATGTGAAAAATGTATAGTATTTCAGTTATATCACGGCGTTTTCTGGGTAAATTTAAGCATGACCGGTGTTATTTATGTAGACACCGATGTATCAGTCGTAATGCTATTCCCGCAAGGGAGCAATTACTTTTTTAAAATCTTTGGTATGACCCGACCGAGGATCGAACCCTGATTTCCGCTCTAAAGGGGGACGTTCTAACCACGACTACACCACCGGGCACATAGACGGTTTTCTCAAAAGTTGTTTTAAAGAGATGTAGCTGTATGTTGAATATTTTTATAGGTTTCACTTAAACATATATCTTATACCCAAGACTTGTTTATAAAGACTTTGTTGGCACCTTGCAATTTAACAATATCTTGTCTTTCAGTACATATAAATACATAATGTTAAGTGACATGTTATATTTCCGGCCACTCCAAATCAAAAACTTAAAACGATGTATTTCTTTTTATTGGGCCAATTTAACCGAATTATTAGAATATCCATTTATAATTGTAAAAGTTGGCGTAAAATAAGTTAAAAACATGAATTCCAGGTATCAATATTACCGAAAATCAAACATAAACTTTTCAGAGATACATGAGACATCACATTTGATAATAGAAGCACATGATATAGCATGTCAAAAAATACATCGTTGTAACTTCTTATGTTCATGTTGAATTATACTGTCCACTTTTATAACCGTACTCTTCAAGTAGCGCTTTCGAACATAAACGTTCCAGTAAAACAGACACCAAGATACCACAGTCAACACTTACGCTGATAATAAAGGTGTTTACATAGGGCCAAGGTAGGCTTATATAGGCAACACCCTCTCAACTTAAATGCAAAAGTTTAATTTCTTCTCTTTGTAAAAGCTTTTTGTGCAGGTATTAAATAAATGTTAATAGCTTATTCCAAATCGAAACGGTTTTAACAGTCTTGCACAAATATAGTTTATTCTTATACTATTATATTTATAAAGAGGTTTCGAGTATTGAAAACTACACGAATAACATGAAGTTGTACCATCTTGTTTCTTGTTTCTTGTTTTCCTAGTCTTCTCCACCTTAATAGGTGAACCGTGTATCACACGTCAGTTGAATGTATATGTCCCAACACCACAATGTTTATTTCGTTTGTATATCCAGTGTTACCACAGTTAATAGTTTTTATATATACGTATATGCTTCTCAAACAGTTTAAGCGTTAGTATGTACGGCGGAAGCGGCTTTGCATTTAGTAACCTTATTTTTATCTAGAATTTTTAGATGCCTATATCGTTCAGTATGCAAGGCAAAGAGTAGTCTTTTACACTGAAACTCAACACTCTGGAGCCACGTAGTCCCTCTTTTTTTGCCTATGCTCATATCACTTATATGTGTACAGTCTATAATAATCTTTAGCTTGAGTTCACTACTGCACTGGTCCCAGCTGGATACCAGTATCTTCTCAGATTCATACCTTATGTCACTGATAATGGGAGCACGGATTCCCGACAGGATTTGGCAGTGAAGAATGAAATGAGCCAATGTTTCAGGGGATTCTTCACACAGTCGACAGGTTTCATCAATCTTGTTCTGGTTAAACGCTGCACGATTACTCTGGAGCATATATGATCCACTCATGAACTTAAGCTTGAGAATTTGCCTGTTTGCGTCGTAAGTTGAACTCGCTGGAATTTGGAGTAGAGGATGGAGTTTCCCAGGAGTCACTGCTTTCACATTTAGGTTGATCAAAGACTTTGAATGTTGAGATTTACTTAAAAAGACTGACATCCACCAGGTATTTATAGTTTTATTGACAGTTTTTTTCCACCCTATTTTGCTGATTGGTTCCTTCAAGAGTTCATCAGGTTCACATAGGTCATATTTCCAGAACAGCCGTCTTATTTCAACAAACCAGCTGATACTTTTGTTGTTTTTAACCGTGAGCTGCCTAGCTGCAAGTCGTCTCTCAACTGAGTTCTCACTTTGATGACAAACGTTGTTAAACAAGATGATGGCTTTCTTGTGGATTTGGGCTTCAACTGGGAGGAATCCACTCAGAACATATACAGCAACATCAGAAGTATTCATTGGTAATGAGAAGAGTTGTTTTATCAATCGTTTTTGGAAAAGTTCTAGTTTGTCTATAAGAGTCTTTCTCGGCAACACAATTTCTAGTCCATATAGAAGTACTGGGCTAACATAGATTTGTATTAAATGTAGGGATGTCATGATGTCAAGTCCACCTGCGCCATGAAGTCCTGCTGACATAAAGCTGTATGCTGTTCTGCGCGCTTTCTGGATATTATGTTCCACGTTCTCCTCCGCAGTAGCACTCAATGTTCCAGCTCTCTTTAGCCCCAAATGCGTGCTAACTTTAGAGTTTGTAACAGGGGTGCCGTATATTTCAAAGTTTTCAGTAAGTATGTGGCTTCTTGTGTTTGGTAAGACTTTTAACGCCTCAGTTTTATTGGGTTGAAGGACGTATCTCTCGCGGTTTGCAAAATCTACCGCTATATCTATTAATGTGGAGGTTTCTAGACTATTCACAGAGTTAAGTGTTATATCATCGGCACAAGCACTGGCATTACATCTGATATCTCCAATAGTGCATCCCTTCCCAGTAAGTTCAAGTCGATTCAGCAGCGGGTTAACGTATGTTTTGTAGAGGTCTGTACTCAATACTCCTCCCTGCCGTACTCCTTGATAAATATTAAATGGTTCCGAGTTTATATTGGCCCACTTAACTACACTTTTGGCTTCTGAATGTATACTCTGAACGATTAACCAGTGTTTGTCTGTTACGCCCGCATGATATATTCTACGGAGGAGGTTGCTATGGTCAACAACGTCGAAAGCCGCCTTTGCATCTAAGAAAATTAGGTCAACTGGTTCCCTGTTATCCTTACATTCCCTGGTAACTTCTTCTACAATAAGAGCTGCGTGAAGTGGAGAGGTATTTGCAGTGAAACCCCTTTGGTAAACACTCTGCTGTTTCTCTAGGGTAGGTGTTATCCTATGTTTGATTACTGTTTCTAATATCTTCTCGAGGACAGGTAAGACTGTAATCCCCCTGAAGTTAGTTGCCTCGGTGCGCGTACCTTTGTTTTTGAACACTGGAGTTAAAAGTCCTGTTTTCATACACTGAGGAACTTTCCCAAATTTTAAAATACTGTTTAGGATTCTGAGGATTGCAGCTTTAAGTGTAGGGCCTCCATTAATAAGACTTTCAATTGTTAAACCATAGTAATCCGCAGCCTTTCCTCTATTTATACTTGACATGGAGTTTTCGAGTTCATCTAACGTTACTGGTTTGAGTTCTTCATCACTAACTATATCACTGATATGCTTAACTTCAATGTCAATAATATTCTTGTAGTTTTCATCAAAGTTTTGGTTTACGGACTGTTTTGCTAGGCCGGCAAAATGTGTTTTAAATCCATTCACTACCTCCTCAGCACCAGAAAATACATTCCCGTTGACATTCAGATCATCGATCATGCAAGATTTCGCGTTTCTCTGCTTGTTGATAAGTTTGTAAAAAAGTTTAGAGTCTCGAACACGAGTATTAATAATGTTTTCTCTGTCTTGGGCAGTTCTTCGTGCCTGTTCGCACCTATAAGCGCTTCTGAAAGATCTTTTAGAGTCTTTCAACTTTACAAAAAGTGGGTTGTTGAGATCTTGTGGTTTTCCTTGCGTGGCCCATGATTTGAATGCCTCTCTCATTACTTTCAGCTCTCTTGCGATATCCTTAGTCCACACTTTCAGTTTTGGTTTGGAGTTCATGACCTTAATTTTCTTCGAGAAGGAGTCAATAACTTCTTTCACAACAGACATAACCTGCAGACAGTAATTTTCAGTGTGATCTACAGTGTCCAATTCTATAGAGTCCATTGTTAAAATTTTCATCCTAACTGTTTCTGAATAAAGTTCAATATCAATTTTATCCCATTTAATTTTTCTTACATGCGCGGGGCGGTCACCTCTTGGCAACTTCTTACTGGCGGCAGCCGAGATCATTAACCTTATAGGGTGATGGTCTGACACATTAGTCTCAATATTGTTCAGAACTTCCTTTTTTGAATACTTCTGTTTGTCTTTTGTTTTTACCAAAAAATAGTCTATTTCAGTGCAGTCAACCCCCTGTGGGTTCACATATGTTTTTCCTGAGTTGTCATAAAGCAAGCCAAAGTCTTCAATAAGTTCTTTCAAATACACTGTTCTTTTAAGCAGAGGTTTCTGCGATGAAAGATTTGTGTTCATATCTCCAGCAATAATTATTTCATGGGAATTTTGGTATTTTTCAATTATTTCACGCAATTGGTCCGTGCACTCACAGAATTCATTATCAGATTCAGCTGAGCCTCTTGAAGGCATATAGACCGACACTAAAAGATACTGTTTATTTTCGAGAGATATTTCAGTTGCCTGGATTCTCTGGTTTCCGTCTGGCAGTGGGGAGACGAGATGATCTATGTCTTTCTTCCATAGGATGGCCACGCCGCCATACCCCCTGGGTAGTTGGACAGGCGATATAGGGTTATAAAAGTCCACACCTTTGGCTGCATAACAGGAATTTTCTGCTATTTCTCCTAACAGATATAAGTTGCACTGGAAAAGCCAAGTCTCTTGTAGGAGAATAAACTGTGCTTCATGAAAAAGTTTGTTAATAGTAAGAGTACTAGTTGCAGCATTTTTACAATTATATGAGACAATATTCAAGCTTGTGTAATGTTTCTGGGAGTCGTTGACAGTGTTTACTATTTTATGTCTATGTACTCCTTGGCCTGGCACAAAAAACGCTGATTGACAGTTTCTTCTTTCGTTAAGTCTATTGACACTGGTTTTTGTTGAGAAGTGTTAAATTCATTCTGGCTAGGTGGGCGATGTTCGTTGAATTTTCTGGCTTTTCTGACCCAGTTTGGTATATCCTTACTGTGCCTGGGTGAGACACTTGCAGGCGGTTTGGCTGGTGCCTTGTAATGAAGTTTTTGACCTTGGAGCGCTACATGGAGCCGGTTACTAGGGACCGCAACAAAGCCGCCCAGAAGTTTATACTGCTGTGGACTGTTCCTGTGTGTATCCCCGCGACCCATTGAGGACTCTGGCTTCTTTCCCGGAAAACTATTTGCATCATCGTGAGAATAGACAGGGTCTGTTTGAATGGCCATATTACTTGTTACTACTTTACTGTTATTCCGAATTTCTGGTTCAGTCACTACTGTAGGTGTACTTGGCGGTTTTCCACAGTTGAAAGTTTGTGGATGGCAGTGGGGTATACCAGCTTCCAAGCCTTCAAATTGCTTGTCAATCTGCTTGAGGATAAAGTTTGTAACTTTAGTATGTATAGAGTCCATAAGAGTTTCATTTTCTTTTGAGCAATTCTTTTCAGTATGGAGTTTATTAGTAGATGAGTTCAGTCTCAAAGTGTGGTCCACCTTGCTCTCTAAATGATCAATTTTGTTTAGCAAAGTTTTAACGGTGCGATCAAGTTCCTCGTTTCTGGATTCTAATTTCTGTATATAATTTTCTAATTTGGGTCTATGTTTAGCTGTTTCTTGGAGTTCTCTCTCCTTTACCTTAAGCTCATTTTCTAGCTTCCTGAGTTTCTGCTCCTTCTCCTTCATCTTACGAGCAGGTTGCTGTACTTCCCCCGCAGGACTGTCATTATCCACCACTGTCTTTGCTGTAGTCTGTTCTAGCTGTTCAGTAACGCCGGCACAGGGGATACAAGTGGCTGTAATGTTGTCAGAGTTCATTTCAAGACAATTTACATGGCATATTGCGTTACAATTTTCACAGGATTTGGGGTTTGAGTCAATTGTTCTATTGCATACATAGCATTGTTCAATGATAACTGCATCGCCTTCAAGGTCGAGCTCCTCAGTCAGAATATCTTGTGCCATGGATACCGATATACTTTCGCTTCCCGCTGGTGCTGGTGGCAACGCCAGTTTTTGTATGTTTGCACTGGGACCTACGGGCTGGTGCTGCGTACAGATTCGGCAAGAGTAGGTTGAGGATTTGGGTTGTGCTTCTATTGCTTTAATTTCATTTTCATTTAGTTTTAAACAGTTGTAGTGTACCCAATGCTGGTTGAGTGCACAGAAAACTCCCTTTGTTTTACAGCTCCTTTTACATTTGATACATTCAATGTCCTCAGCGTCAGAATTTGGTTGTTTAACTGCCTTACTTGAGTGTCTTTTGTTGGTCTGTGTTACGCTGTCTGGCTTCTGTCCATGACCCAAAACGCCTTCTATGCTTTCTGCCAGCAACTGGTTGATCTCTGCCACGTTGACCGGCTGGCCGTTCACTCTGGCACCCTGCACTATTTTCTGTATATCGTCTAAATCACTGTTCAAAAATACGTTAATATCCCTACCGTTCACCAAGAATCTACTACTGGTGGTATAAAGGTTGAATGTGTAACTCGAATTTACTCTAACTGTTATTGATACAATATTTTTTGCAGATTTATCAGTAGTTTTGCTGATTTGCGCAGTTCCTTTCTGACTGGGGTATGCAGAATAATATATCAGAGACGCCTCTTTTAAGAGTTCGAACGTGGCTGCATCTGCAGTGATGACTAGCCCTCCATTTTTTAATTCACACTCAATGTTTTGTGCTCTTTTTGCTGCTGAAAGCTTTTTTGCTAGGCTTTTTCCAATATTCAATTCATAATCTGTTTCCTTCTGCACATGGGTGTCTGGCTTACCCTCCGTTGCCTTCAACTGTCTCAGCTGTCTCAGCGCCATGGTTTTCTCTCCACAGAACCACAGCCGACTTTCTGGCACAAGACTTAAAAGTTTATACTATCTTTTAAAAACAGAGTTTATGTGGTAAAACGAGTGTTGAGCATATCTTTATAATCGTTAAAAGTAGGTAAACGAACGTTAAAAGATGACAGTTAAGATATATGTAAAAAGTCTGACTTTGACTTGGATAAATACCTCGTGTAATCTGTACACAACTTTCGAAGTTCCGCACTAAAAAAGGTCAAAATTATGCAATAAAATTTGATGTGGGCACGTCCCTATACTTAATTTACTTAATTGTTTACTTAATTGTTTTATGCAAAGCCACATTCGCTGTGTACTTCCTTAAAAGCGCCTTTCACAATGTTCACATCTTTTTTCAAGATGGCCGACGACTTTGCTCGTGGGCGCCTCGCATCAACAACACCTTTTCACTCAAATAGTTCGTTATTTACGGTCCCGTCACCACCCTCCAGTATGTAAAAACATGTAATACAGTTGTATAAAACACTTAAAACCACATTTTCGCTGATATACAGCCTTTAAAGTTTTTAAAACTATTTCCGGAATCTTCTGAGCTTATTTCACGTCTTTCCTCCACCACGACCTTCACCACAGTCCACATCTTGTGTCCGGTGTCGTAAAAATCATTGAAACGTCATTATCAACAATATTTATCGCCGAGCCGATACAGTTAATTGATACTACTGGATGTCTTATAACACATGCATTTTAATTTGGATCTGCTTGAATGTGTTAAAAATGATAAAACATGAATAAAATTGCTATGAAAGTGATAATTTAAATTCTCTAGGTAAATTGAAATTTTATTCTATGGTGCCCAAAAAATAATGAAAATTCTATAGGGGGTACCCTCAAAATTGCTGGTCGTTCATACCAAAAATCCCATACCACTCAGCCTGTACAGAGAAAATAATGGTGTTTGCAAATGTTAACCCTTTCCCGCATACTACATTTCTGCAGCAGAAGACGTTTAAAACAAACATGAACAAACTTGGAAGCTTCAAATGAAAGTACAATAATTGAATAGGAGTTGAAATCATGGTGCCAAAAGGTGAAATATCTCGGTTTGAACAATTTCTTTTTTCGTCGCCATGTTTTCAAAAAGCTGTCTGATGCAGAGGCATCAAAAAAAGTCTTAGTAAATAACTGATCTGCAGCAGTCAACTTTGTAATTTTCACAGCAGAGCTTTAGCTAATTGAAATTACAAGAATATTATAATTGAATAAGACTAGTAAGAGCTGAAATCATTGTGACAAATTCAGAAATGGCAGTCATCTGCGTCAGAAAGCGCCTTTACGTGGAAGAGAGTTAACCAAGATACAAAACAAACGAGAGATGGAAGTATTTCTACATTTAACAACTTTGTCCACATGCAGAGGAATATTGCTTAAACTGTAGCAGACAACTTTTAAACACCCTGGATCGCTTAACCTGATTTTTTTTATTTCTTCACTTTAGCAATATAAGTCCCGCCCCCTGGTAGTTTCCAACCTTGGCTTGGCTTGAAGAAATCTGATGGAGGGTCACCCTAGGAACATTTCTAGTAAATCTTTTGAAAATCGGCATTACACTTTCGGAGAAGAAGATTTGCCACTATAGCCATATAAGGCAAATAGCCCCGCCCCATGGCGACCATGTTTTTCAACAACCATTCAACATGGCTTGAAGATATCTGATACTGGGTCACTTAAGGAACATTTCTTACAAAATTATTTGAAAATAGGCCTGACACTTTTGGAGGAGAAGATTTT
>JAUELF010101102.1:0-15734 GCA_031471495.1 Clinocardium nuttallii | reverse complement strand
AGTAGGTGAACTGGCCGCCGTGATATGACTGAGAAATTGTTAAAAACGGCGTTAAACCCCAATCAATCAATCAACCATTATAAAAGAGCTTCCATGTTTTTGCCTAGATATTTTCACAGTTGTCTGCTGCTGATTTGTTGTGGGTTAAAAAACTAAGACACTATGCCAAATTTAAGAACAATCTTGTAAGCAATCTGGATGCTTCATTAAAAGCATGCTGAAACTTTGTTAAAATGTCAGGTCAAAAACTATTGTGACTATGCCAAGTTTACCTTTAACTTTAGATGCATCTGCAGCTGACAACCTTTTTAAACATTGAGGCAATTGGCCAGAAAGTTTTCAACTCTATTTAATAATTGACCTCAAATTTATGGAGAATTTTCAAATGTTTGCCGGGATACTTTCAAGGTTGTCCTTTACAGATTTGTTGTATGTGGGAAACTTTGTGGAATTGAAAGCAGTGTGGGGAAAAAAGGATAAATTGCTTATTTTGAGCAAATTCTTTTTGAGAAACTACGTATTTAAGAGTTGTCTGCTGCAGTTGGGAAAGGTTTAATGAATATTTCTTATTTTGCAGTTTTTCTCTATGAATGAAAGCATGTTTAGTGAATAGCATTGAAAGCAGTATGGAAAAAAACGGATAAATTGCTCATTTTAAGCGTTTCTCTTTGAATATTCAAAAGCCGTCTGCGCCAGATGTGTCAAAAAGCATCTGCAGTTTGGAAAGTGTTAATGAATATTTCTTATTTTGCAGGACTATTCTGTACTACTTTGATAGTGCTACAGCCGACCTAACACCAGTTGAACTGAATCCAAAAGTTAAAATTAGAACGGTATGTACTGTACTGTAGATTTTTGTATACGTTGTCACTTAGTACTCATTTATAAACCGCCACTGTGTTGTAGTAGATAGAGTTTCTGCCTTGAGAGCGGGAGACCAGGGTTCAATCCCAAGTCAGGTCATACCAAAGACTTTAATAAATCCTTTTCCACATAAAAACACTTTTGACACCTTTGCTGCAGACAACTTAATAAGTAATTTTTCTTTTGCCACAATGTTTGCACTTATATTCAACAGTAATACATGTACTTTCATAAAAAGAGATTTTTCAAAAAAACTATAACAATCATTTCAAAGTCATCTTCTGCAGATTTGCTGCATGAGGGAATAGGGTTAAGAAAGACAGATCATTTGTGGGCTACAGGGGCGTCTAAAGTAGTCTTCCGATAAGGGTGAGACACCCTCAGCCCGAGGTCTTGTATTTATTGTTTTTCCAAACTTTTGCAAAGGTATTAACGAAATCATCATATACAGATTTGTTGTGTGTGGAAAGGGTTAAAACAGGGACTGTGTCTATATTGTCCCTGGATTAAAGTAACGATATTTCGATTGAGTATTTCTTTTCGATTTAGACCGCGGTTGGACCTGACCATGTGATTGTAGTTACCACAGAGTCCCAAGTCTATACCTGGGGGGAAGGGACCAAGGGTCAACTTGGACATGGGGAGTCGGTGCCCTTGGAGAAACCCAGACTGGTGGAAGCATTAACAGGAAAATGCATTGCAAGGTAATCTAAGCTTTTAGCTAAACTTTTTGATGAACTGCTATAAGCATACAACAGTCATCCTGGTGCCTACCTCAAGCTGCAACTTGTAAACCCTTTGCTTTGTAGATGACCTGTTCACAAAGTGCTCCGTGTGGGCTACTGTGAACACATTTTGTCTGTCTACCTGACCAAAGTCAATGTGACATGCGTCATTTGTCTTTCACCAATAATCTGAGTCGTAGTGGAAAAGCAGCCAGTTGCTTGGGAAGATTTTTGTGTGGAGTAACTGGTGTGTGAAAACCAGGAAACACATGAGTAGGTGAACTGGCTGCCGTGATATGACTGAGAAATTGTTAAAAGATTAGTTGTTGTGATTGACATGACTCAGGTGAGTGATCCAGGCCCTTCATGGCCCTCTTGTTTATTTTATCTTTTTCATGAAGTGCTATAAGTCTAAGACAGTTGCCCCCAGTTGCAACTTGGTTAACATAACTTGCTCACATAAGACATATCTGCAGCAGACAACTTTGAACAAGTGTAGAAAAATCCATATCAATGAATGTATGATTATTTTATAGAGTTGAAAACCACAATGTTTTCCCGATTTGTCTGCTGCAGAGTCGTCATAAAGTGTTTGTATTTGGGTAAGGGTTAAGGTTTATATGCAGCCCCATGATTTTGTACAACTTTTGTTTATTGTGTTATCTCTCTTGGGATTGAGTCAGGAATGGATACTTCTGTGTCATTCTGTCTCATGTGTAACTCTTGCTCTTGTTTATTGCCTGTCCATTTGTAGGTCTGTCATGCTTTCACTTACTGACATCTTGGCAGACAACACAATTGTTTCTTCAAGCATATGTGTAGCAAATATTGTCAAAAACAGCGTAAAACACTTTAAAATAATATGAAAAATTGTTTCTAAAGTCGTTTGCTGCATATGTGTCAAAATGTGATCAACTTTTGATATTTTAATTGTAGTTATTATTCTGCGTAAAGAGGTTTAAATAGTCAAGAGTCCTGTCTTATGTTTTATGTACAAATCCTGTTATGGCATGAAGACACTTCTTTGTCGTCTTGTCTGTCATGTAAGACATGACAGTATTTGGAACACCTTTGTTTTGTAGAGCTTGTTGTGGTGAGGGTTTCAGTATATTCACCAGCGACAGAGGTATCGTTCTGACCTGTGGGGATGGAAGCCATGGCTGTCTGGGACACGCTGACTGGAATGACGTGAACCGGCCTCGACTGATCGAGTCTTTACTCAGGTTAGAATGTTGCCCTTTCCCTCATACAGACACTCTCTTGCACCTCTGCAGCAGACAACTTTCAAAAACATTGTATCAAAAGGAGAACTTGCTCATAATGAGCAATTTCTCCTATTGCCACAATTCTTTCTTTTCTAATCTAAAATAAAATTTAATCTATAAATAGTTTCCATATTTGTTCTTAAAAGTTTCATAAGTCGTCTGCTGCAATTCTGTTTAATAGTTACACTTTCTTTGTAGAAAGTTTCAGTAGTTTTGCCTGGATGTTTTCAAAATTATCTGCCTCAGTTTTGTTGTATGTGGGAAAACTGTCGAGTTTGGAATAAATATGGTAATAAGATATTATAGAAATTTGGAATTATATTTTTCTTTCACTGAGTGGGTAAAGAAGAATTGGCTTAATGTTAAAATATTATTGGAAATGGAGGAATTGCTTAATATGAAGGATAGGTAGCCCTAATGGCTTCTCTCCCAAGCTGTTAAATCTGATCACAATTAAAAAAGAAATGCACCATGACCTCTTATTGTATATATATATATTTTCTATAGTGTGGATGTGGTATCTGTTGCCTGCGGAACAGAGCATGTTGTAGTAGTTGGCAGTGAGGGTGAGATTTTTTCCTGGGGGAGTGGAACCGACGGTAAACTTGGACTCGGAAATGAGGAGAACCAGTAAGGCTCGACAAAATGATTGAGTAAAAATAAATGTTTCACTGAGCTTTTGATTAATTAGGAGAAATTTCATGTTCTTCGATCTTTTATATAACCCTCAAACCCTATGCTGCGATTCTATTAAGAATCGCCTCAATAAGAAGATTATTTTGAATACCTAAGAGATAAGGTTTTAATAGTAAGAGAGATATTGGAGGACAAAGACATTTTTAGCTTGGAAAAAAAGTCAGGCTATTGTGACACCCTTGTTATCTTATGGTACAGATTTTTAATCCGTCATGTTATATTTGTGCCTGAAGATCTGCATATATTTGAGCTGGAATATATGCAGGTTTATAATCAGGGGACTAGATAAGCAGGAGTAAACTGGTCCTTTTCCCAAAATATCTCTCTTATTACCCAACCAAACCCTATGTTGTGTGTATTCAAATAAATCGTCCCACTGAGACGATTATTTTGAGTACCAACAACATAGGGTTTGAATGACAAATAAGGATTTCCTAACATGAAAAATTCCCCTTATCTGGTGCTCTGAATTAATTATAATTGTATTTACAGATGCCAGCCAGTTCGGGTAAACATATCTGAGCCGGTAATAATACGAGATGTGTTTTGTGGTATTGATGGAACAATGTTTCTCACAGACGTGGGCTCTGTGTTTGCCTGCGGGAGTAACAGAGACAATAAGCTCGCCCTCAACAATAGACATGGCTTTATTGCGGCAATGAGAAATATTTTCACTAGGGTATGTGTCTTTAACCCCCTTTCCCACATACAACAAATATCAAATCTCCATGATGATAAAAGAATAATGAATTGAATAGAGTTTAAAAGATTGTTTGAAACATTGTAACAAATGACATGGCTTTATTGCAACAATGAGGAATATATTCATGATGGTATGTTATTTAACCCTTTCCCATTTGCAGACAAAATTTGCTGCATTGACAGCAGAAGACTTTTGAAAACATCATTATGAGCAATTTCTCCATTTGCCACAATGTTTTCAAATGTTTTCAATATTGATGCTTTCATGTAAATTATGGAAAATCTCTATAAATAAAAGAATAATGACTGCATCGACTTAAATACATTCAGGCAAGAATATGGAAAATAACTATAAATGAAAGAAGAATGACTGAATATAGTTAATTACATTGAGCCAAAACTAGAAATTGTTCATTATTTTATACTATTAACCCTTTCCCGAATATTACAAATTTGCAGCAGATGACTTTGAAAACATGTAGGCAAAAACACAGAAAATCTCTATGAATTAAGGTATAATTGGTTAAAAAATTGAAAATATTGTGGCAAAAGAAGAAATCGATCAAAATTAGCAATTATTTCTCCTCTTTTCACAATGTTTTCAAAAGTCGTCTGCTACAGAGGTGTTAGACTGTAGTGTTTTTTCTAAATATAAATACTTTGTACTTTGTAGTGTGAAGTGGAAGGCCAAAAGGTTCCTACGTTCGTCCGATCTCTTGCCCGTCACAGAGTCATCAACATATCAATGGGTCGACACCACACGTCCGTTATCCTAGGACCAGGGAAGGTTTATACATTTGGCCGTAATGTTGAAGGTCAACTCGGAATTGAGGGAACTAAGCAGGCTAATGCTCCTGTTGAAGTAAAGTCTATGGTTGAAAATAATATTGTGGTAAGTTTTTCAGTTCAATTGTTTTTTTGCTCAGCTTAAATTCGTTCTGTTATCTAATTACAGTCAAACTTGTCTTAAGCAGCCCTCCAAGGGACAGTTAAATTTTGGCTGCTGAACACAGGTGTCTGCTTAATACAAGTCAAATAAAGAAGAAAATGGTGTTTTAGTTAATCATCAAGTGGCTGCATAACAGATTAAGGAAGGTGTTAACTGGTATTGCCCTAAAAGTTTATCACTGAGTTAATCGGCATGGTGGTCATCTCAGCCTAGTACTGGTTTGTTGACCCAGGGATCATGAATAAGTGCACTCTTTTCTATAATTATACATTTATAGAGATTTTTAATATTTTTACATTGATCTTTTCAAAGTTGTCTGCTTTAGATTTGTATTTCATAGAAAATGGTAAATGGTTAAATTCATCATCTTTTCCTATAAATAAACTATACAAGGTATTATCATTGTACACACACACAAGTAAATGCTTTAACCCTTTCCCTCATATAGACGCTCTCTGACGCCTCTGCAGCAGACGGCCTTTGGAAAACATAGTGACAAAAGAAGAAATTGCACAAAACATGCAATTTCTCCTTTTGCCACAATGTTTGCCACTTTTTGTCATAGGTTATCCATTCAATTATGGAGATTTTCTATGTTTCGACAAAATATGTTTAAAGTCGTCTGCTGCAACATTCTCGTATGAGGGAAAGGGGGGTTAAAAGATAGCTTAATTGTTAAATAAAGTTGAAAACATTGTGGCCAAAGGACAATTAAATTGCTCATCATGAGCAATTTCGCCTTTGGCAACAATGCCTTCAAAAGTTGTCTGATGCTATTGCGTCAAAATGCATGTGGGAAAGGGCTAATTAAAGTACACTTGAGATGCTAAAGGTAACTTTATAATTATGCAATTTGGTAACACTGACTAACAATCATTACTATAAAAAACTCCCAAGAACTGTTTTCGAGTGATTCGTCTGAACGTCGCTTTCAACACGTTTTTAATTGATATCCCGGCATTTTCTGTGTTAGTTACCAGTCCCTCTGGTCCGTATACCCGGGTACAGCGAGTCAGCCGTAATGCTCATCCTGAGAGCAATAGAGGGACACGTCATTACTACCATTGTTATGATCTTTGGTATGACCCGGCCGGTGATGTCGGTCTTCAAGTGATCTGGTTTGTCTAATGGTCAGCGAACTGCACTCCGCTCAAATTATTAGATGTGCCTTGAAACAGGAGCATCGCTGTCTCCAGATGTCTATTTCTCTATTGCGGAAGATTATATGAACCGTCCCGCGAGAAAACTAACATTATGGCATCTGCGTAAAATGTATCGACCAGATCAGCCTGCGCTGTCCGCGCAGACTTATCCGGGCCGACACATTCCGTCTCCGAGTAATAGAGGTATAGATAAATGATTCCTTTAACAGAAAATCCACAGGAGGTGAAACGTGTCCGTCTGGGTTAGCCTGCGTGGCATGCTTAGGCTGATCAGGGTCGACACTTTACGCAGAGTCTATAATGTTGGTTTTCTTGCAATACGGCTCATATTTAGTAGACAGAGACTACAGTTACTCTGTCACGTTGGGGGCAATGGAGACGCGAAGGACACTTTTATTGACGTTGGCTGATACTGTTTATTGGAACGGACACCAAGTGTCGAGGACATTAATGTTTAGAGATAGGTTTATTTTTAGACAGTGTCCTTCTATATGTATCCTAGGTCAAACAAAATAACTCGTTTCAAAGGTATCGTTGGAACGGAACATTGAGCTTACTGTATGCCAGTGTCAAAACATATTTCTATCTTGAGTAATACTTGGAAAGCAAGAAGAGTAAACAGTGTGTTACTGATTTCTCAATTACCAAGCACTTTAACATAAATTGTAGAACAACAACTAAATAAAGGGGAGTAAACGGGTCTTTTGTCCCCACTCTATTTTTCTTAACACTCAACTTAACGTATGTGTTTGCACTCAAAAGAATTGTCTCAGATATACTTCCTTTAAGTACCTACAGCATAGGGTTTAAGTGTCAAATAAGGATTTTGTAAAAATAAAACTGCTCTTTTTAAGAGATCTGGTGGATACTTAAAGGGATTGTCTCATGTAACAAATGGTGTGTAGGTAAAATGAAAGGATTTCAGAATACTTTATACGCTACTGGACTGGATGTCTGGACCCCTTTTCAAATGGCCGTAGCGGATATGTAACCATTGATACTCAGAGGAAATTCCATCAGTACCATTGACAATGTGTTTGGACGTCAAATAAGAATTTCGGAGTATAATATACGAATCCTTAACCCTATCCAACATACACACGCTTTCTGATGCTTCTAAAGCAGACGACTTTTGAAGAAAAAGACATCTGACTTTATTCATTAAATGTTCTGCAATTTATAGAGATTTTCAAACAGTTTGAATTAAATACAGTCATCTGAACCGCATTGGTGGTGTTGTGGCAGAGCTTCCTCCCCGGCCGCGTGATACCAAATACTTTAAACATGGTAGAAATGGCTGTCCTTCTTGGCGATCAGGGTTTGGGGGTAACCATTACGACTGACTGGCTGCTATCAGTATAAATGGACCAGTAGTACTGGTAACTTACCCCAAAACATGTTTGATATAACTGTAAATGTGTTAAAAGTGGCATTAAACACCACACCAATCAACGTCGTCTGCTGTAGATATGCTGTATGAAGGAACATTGTAAACTTTATCTCTGTAACCCCTATCTACGTGGACGTGGCTGATATATAATTAGACGACGGCCATATTTGAGGGAAATGGTAGGTCACGCAGGGTGCTAATGGATATCTCTACAGTTAATAACAGCTCCGAGCGCCGTCCCGACTCCCATAATTGATGTTAAAAGTAGCATCTGGACTGCTTGCGGAACGATCGAAACTGACAAAAAGCAGTCTTGATGCTGTATGCTCTTGGAATCGTTAAGATTTCTGTGCCGCGCCTCGCGATATGGGGTTATATTGCATCTGATGTAACTATGAAAACTGACATAAATGAGTGTCGGTGCGCGATGATATTGGGATGAGTTTGATGTTGAGCTGTGACTGGCGATTACGGGTCCAGCTACATCAGTGTATAGTGAATATGCAGGTATTAGTCTAACTATATACTTCACTCAGACCTATATGTGTCGTATCAAATAACTGAAACTTTAGGCTTCCTAATTTGACGCTACTAAATCTTTACATTTTAAACATACGAGAAATTTGCAGCAGAGCAGAGCTGAAAAAAGGACAAGTTTTTACTAAAGTTTAAAATATTTTTTTGCAAAGGGTTATATTGCTCAATATGAGCACATTCTCATGTTGCCACTATTTTCTTAAGTTGTCTGCTGCAGAGGCGTCAGAAAACTTGTGTTGTATGTTGGAAAAAGGAGGGTTAAGTTGTATGATGCCGACCCTGAGAGGTGCCAAATGCGGTTCATTTCTGTCCTTTCTCGCAATTTCTCGCGGACGAAAACCAACCTTCAGTGACTTCGCGCCGAGCGAAGATTTAGATCAGCCTGCGCAATGTGACCAGGTTAATCCTGTTTAGCTTTACACTCATGCAAGACGAATTTAATTACAGTAAAACAACTCTACATGTATGAAATACTATCGTATTTGTCATTATTTTCTAAACGAACCGCATGCGTTCAGTTGTTCGGTGACGTGTCTTATTTTTATTCTGGAACTCTATAATTTCGGTAAGGGTTTTCGGGTTATCGGTTCTTAATTGTAAGTTCTCTGAACATCTTACGAGGTGTTGTCATCTTATAGAGACCATCCCTCTGGTCATTAGCGGCCCCCACATTGTTGATTGGTTAGAAACTAGTGATCGCCTGGAGTGTCTAGACTAGACCTTCCATCGAACGTAAAGCAGTCTGTATTGAACATAGACAGTAATGGACATATACGGTCAGGTGCATAGACAGTCAATAATATATACAGTAAGGAACAATGACAGCCAGTTACATAGACAGTAAGGTTCATAGACAGTATGATTCACAGACAGTCAGGTACATATACAGTACGGTACATATACAGCAGGAAGAATATATATTCAGGTACGTGGACCGTAATGTACATATACAGCAGTGATAAAAGACAATTAGGTACATAGACAATAAGAAATGTATACACTACTGTACATGGACAATAAAGAGCATACACAGTAATGTCAATAATATACAAGTGTATATAGACAGTACGGAACAAGGACAGTAGTGCACATAAACAGAAATGAACATAGACAGTAACGAACACATATAGTAGAATGTACATAGGCAGTAAGGTACAAACATACAGTAGTGTACATAAACAGTAATGTACATATGAAGTAAGTTACATATACAAGCAGGTACATAGGCAGTAAGGTACATATGTAAGTTACATATGCAAGGTACATACACAAGCAGGCACATAGGCAGTAATGTACATAGACAGTAATGTACATAGACAGTAAGGTACATATACACGAATGTACATATAAAATCAGGTACATAGGCAGTAAGGTACATAGACAGTACATAGACAGTTAGATACATATACAATCAGGTACATATATAATCAAGTACATAAACAATCAGGTACATATACAATAATGTACATATACACCCAGTTACATATGTTAGGTAAATATGCAAAATATGTATAAAGGTACATAGACAGTAAGGTACATATACAATTAGTTACATAGACAGTAAGGTACATAGACAGTAAGGTACATAGTAGACAGTAAGGTACATAGACAGTGAGGTACATAGACAGTAAGGTACATAGACAGTAAGGTACATATACAGTGAGTTACATATACAATCAGTTACATAGCCAGTAAGGTACATATACAATCAGTTACATAGACAGTAAGGTACATAGACAATAAGGTACATAGACAGTAAGGTACTTAGACAGTAAGGTACAGAGGTATTAACATACATAGACAGTAAGGTACATATACAATCAGTTACATAGACAGTAAGGTACATAGACAATACGGTACACAGACAGTAAGGTACATATACAGTAAGGTACATATACAGTAAGGTACATATACAGTAAGGTACATAGGTATTAACATACATAGACAGTAAGGTACATAGACAGTAAGGTACATATACAATCAGGTATAAACAGTGAGGTACATAGACAGTAAGGTACAAAGACAGTAAGGTACATAGACAGTAAGGTACATAGCCAGTGAGGTACATAGACAGTAAGGTACATATATAATAAGTTGCATATACAATTAGGTACAGCAAAGTACATAGACAGTACATAACCTAGTAAGGTACATGTAATTTTACGTTTACATTGGTCACTACTCATTTATCCATGTATTAAACAAGTGTCTTTATGAACGTGAGAAACATGTTAAGGTAGACAAACGTTTGGTTTCAACCCGTACTAATAGTGTATACGGCGATTTCTGTCAACAGTTTTAAGAGATCCGCACTGTTCGTCGATGTTCTGTTGCACACTTTAGCATGTTAAATCATCTGACAGAAGCAGATCTTTTAAAGTGACAGGGTTAGATACAGGTGAATCCGTGTCCGATACCGACAGAAAAACACCTTGGTTTGTTACGGAAATAGCCGAGCATATTAAGCTTGTTCGACTTTAAACCACATGACTAAGCAATTATTTCCAAATTTCGTAAGAGATCGCTATCGTTCGAGATTTTCCGGTGGAGATGACAGACAAACCCAACACCGATCTTTAACGACCTCATACGGACATCGCCGAGCCCATTACGAACATGTTATCGTAATCCTATATGTGATGATACCAAGTGTTTGAATTCAGCGGAATATTGGTTAGAATTATTCCAAACATTGCCAATAGTTATCGACGCTGGTATGAAAGTCCAGATTGGTTGATTGATTGTGGTTTATCGGCGATTTCAATAATGTTTCAATCATAGCTCGGGCTTTAGTTTATTATCCAAATGTTTATTGGCGTTCTCATACAAGTTCCCCACACAACGCTGGTTGCTTTACCACATAGTCTGTAAGTCAAATGGTTGAATGACACCTGCCGTCTTGAGAATGTTTTGGTTTCTAACTCACAATCCGTGGATTAAATTCCCAAAACGTTACCATCTGAGTTACTCGGGCATTAATATAAAATACCGAAAGTCGCTTATCGAAACACAAATATAAAATGGGGAAAATAATTAGGTTGAGATTATAAATGGTCAGAAAAAAGTCCCAACATGTAATACTTAATAAACAGTTAACTAATCACACACAAAATATTTGATCATGTACTTAATCATGAAAACACAGAAAAATAAGATATGTACAAGTAAACGGGTTAAATTAACAGGTTCAATGTACACGCAAAGCCACTCCTGACGTCACTCTACATAAACACATAAACACGTTCTAAGTCATGTTGTAAACATTCGCGGATGAATACAACAATTGTGATTCGGTCATGTTTTACACGTTTACATATAAAGAAATACGTAATGGGTACAAGCATTGTCATATGAGTTTTACATGTACATTGTTTACTAAATTTGCTTGGTGGCTTCTGATTGGCTGAATTTCAATCCGTTTTTTTGGTCAAGCTCAAATACGCTGGACTGAAGTAACTTGCCAAAACATGCCTTTATGTTTATGGCATATGTCTCCAACTTCATGAATTTCTCGGTTTCAATATTGCAATGACATGAAATCTTAATGACACAGCGTGATCTAACCTTTTCCACACACATTTCAAACATGTTGACGCGCGTGCGACAGACGATCGTTGTGGAATAAGGTAAATATGCTCATAATAAGCACTTTTTCATTTTTGCCCCAATTTTTACAACTTTATTCAATAAAAGCTCTTTCACTTAAAGAGAGTTACAACATTTTTGCCCGGACCTTTTTTCCCGAAGTCGTCTGCTGAAAATGTGTTGCATGCTGTTAAGGGGTTAAGGAAGACGAGATACTCAGAACACTCTGTTTAGGCTGCTCCACTTTGTTTCTTCTAAACAAAAGAGACAGAGCAATACCATTTACGGGCTGGTATGGAGTATAATATATTGATTTTTCTGAAGATGATGCTTCATTCTGACGACGTTTTCATCGATTTTATCATAGATAAATCATAAATCCTCAGAACCAAAAGCTGCTCAAAATGTTGAGACACAATGCTGAAAATGTTTTCTGAATCAATCATTGGGACCACTTCACATGAAAACAAGATTTTAGGGGTGCTCTTTCGCGATGGCCTAATTTCACGAATAGTTAGAAATATCATTAATTTATAATTCTCAATTGACAAAGTAACACACTTTCTGATTGGTCAACGTATCATGTTTGATCAATCACTAATCGTGGTGCTTTAATATTTCAAATAATCTTCCACATTAGAATTATAATTAGTTTAGAACTGTTTGTGAAAATGGACCAAGAGAAAAAGGGACATTGCCTGTTCGCTATCTTGTCATTAAATCATCTACATATCTAACATGGGAGCATTAAAGTAAATCTCTTGACATCGATTATGACAAAGAATATCGACAAACAGTACGCAATTTACACTAAGCCTTCACAATAAGCAAACGCATGTTGACGTATTAAAATTTGAAATATCTCCTTTTCCAACAATGTTTTTAAAGTTGCTGAACTCCAGATGGAGCTCAAAATTTTGAAATGTTGAAAATACTGCAAATATTGCTAATAGTGACAACAAAGTAAGTAATACATAGTTCAAAACTGTTTTGGCAGTAAACTGTGAAAAACAGGCATTTGAAAGTCGTGAAATTGTACACAGTTTGGCTTACTGGGTATGTTTACCGAGTTAAAATGAACTATAAATATTTATATGTTAATTAATTGTACTAGAAAGTGATTTAATTACTCTAATTTTATCCAAGAATTATGATTCTAATAGTTCAAGACAACTTTTGAACAGTTTTAAAACTTTGGCTATACTATCTATAATCCGGGGTTCATTGAAATAAATATTAAAATTTATATATGTTTGACTGGACATTGTTTTCAAAGTCGTCCGCTTTTATCTTGTATGTGTTCACGTTATCAGGTAGTTATCGTGCGACTATGCTTGGCTTTTATCTGGTATGTATTGGCGTTATCAGGTCAGTTATCGTGCGACTTTACTTGGCTTTGATATTGTATGTGTTGACGTTATCAGGTCAGTTATCGTGCGACTATGCTTGGCTTTTATATTGTATGTGTTGACGTTATCAGGTCAGTTATCGCGCGACTTTACTTGGCTTTGATATTGTATGTGTTGACGTTATCAGGTCAGTTATCGTGAGACTATGCTTGGCTTTTATCTTGTATTTGTTGACGTTATCAGGTCAGTTATCGTGCGACTTTACTTGGCTTTGATATTGTATGTGTTGACGTTATCAGGTCAGTTATCATGCGACTATGCTTGGCTTTTATCTTGTATTTGTTGACGTTATCAGGTCAGTTATCGTGCGACTTTACTTGGCTTTGATAGTGTATGTGTTGACGTTATCAGGTAAGTTATCGTGCGATTTGCTTGGCTTTAATATTGTATGTGTTGACGTTATAAGGTCCGTTATAGTGCGACTTTGCTTGGCTTTTATCTTGTATGTGTTGACGTTATCAGACAATATCCTTCTGGCATTGTTTTGCTTATGCTAACCCCGGTGGGGTTATAAAACATACGTTGAACATGATAGTAAAAGCTTTTCCTCGTTTTCGTCTCAGATTGTGAAGGTAAGCATTACGACTGACACGTTGGTGTCAGGATAAGTGCACCAGTAGCTCTGGGAGCTTACCCCAGGTAACGCCGTGTTATTATTGAAGCATTGTTCGAACCAAAATCAGGTAAACAACGGAATTTCATTATGAAATAACACTTTACTACTGGTACAGTTATATCTACGCCGGTGAATAATGGTGCAGTCTAATCTGGATCTTAACTCATAGCAAATCCTCTGGATGAAAATGTTCGTGTTATGTGGTCGGTTTAACAGCACAAAAGCACATGTCAATACTCAAGAAATGCCTTTTAAAAATCTGACTACATCTACATGTGTATGTTCATCTAATACATGTTTCTCTAGGTACGAGCACAGAGAATTGGCTCATTGTCAAAGTTTCCCACTATGTAAATTATGATATTATGAAATATATATGTTTTGGTAAATGGTATGTCAAGTATGATTGTTATAAATGTATATTATGAATGCTTTGTTACACATGTCACAATTATAAACAATGTACTATGTTCCTGGAAAGCATTTAACTGCTAGCTACCTTTTTTCTTTACCCTACATTTATACCTACCATACAACTACCCCAGCCTACTTAACCGTACTAATCTACTACTTTACCACGCTCTACTCTTTTCTACTCTACCGTACTACTCTACTATCCCAATACTCTACTCTGCTATATCATCCTACTACGTTTACTTGTAATCTACTCTAACTACTATTACGCTACTGGGATGGCGCATAATGGTGGACCTATACAATTGTTAGCGATGCATCAGTGACAAGACGACACATCGCTTCATATTGTTTTTGACTGCAAACTGTTGTATTTGTTTCCCAAATAACTATACATTGTGATTGGAAATAAAACAAACGAAACCATTTTGTGAATTAAAATCAATATAGTTTTATGAATAAAAAGAATCAGAAGTCCTATACTTATTTCATATACATTCTCTAATTTATTGGTGATTCTTTCTCCAATATATAAACTATTTCATATAACCCATATACATAATCTAAAAATAGTCTTGTACTCGGCTCACTACATTTAGTAAATGAGTACGTCTGGCATAAACCATAAGATTGGTCACCTCCCCTATATATCGATATCGCATATATACTAAATTAAATAAACTATATAGTGGACCATGACATGTTGGTGTTTTGTGTTGATACGTAAATAATGTTTCAAACAACATTCACTATTCGAAATGTCAACCGCCTGGTCGACGAAAAGGTTGTCTCTACATGTATAACCTAATTTCCAATTAGCAGTAATTGCCTATAATTGGTTATACCGTATGGTTTCATTGCAAGTGGCCCAAGAAGGGTAATATCGCTCCACTTCCATGTCACTTAAGCTATATACGTTAAAACAGCGCCACCCTTGACTGCCACGTTTTTCAACTTATTAACATGGTTTGGGGGAACCTTGTCCCCAAAGTAACATGTGTACAACATTTTTTGTTTAAGTTTTCACAAAAAAGGGTTAATTATTTTCGGTGCACTGCACTGAGACCCACATTCTAGGCATACTGCAGCACTGAATAGAACTGCAATATATACAAACAAAATCCTTAATAAATGCATACAAATGATACAGGAATGCTTAAGCAAATAACAAAAATGGACGTCTCTGAATTCCCATATCAATGAAACAGTGCAGGCGAAGTGCTACTTCAACATTTCAAGGGGGACTATTTTAGGGTACTAATTCCCATGTGATGTTATATATACCAATCGAAACTGTCGCTTACATTTCCGATTCTCTCCTACGTGGAGACGCAAAGAAAAATAGCTGCGCCCGCGGAACGTTAATGTACTTTCTGTTTGAAGTCTTTGAGAACATAACTTTAAAGAAGTTTGGACTCG